>JAGWEN010000141.1:0-225330 GCA_018703685.1 Orius laevigatus | reverse complement strand
TGAAGGTATGTTTTTTTTACTTGACCAGCATGAAATTCGGTATTTAGGGCTTTTAAACTAATAGAATTTATGAGTTCGTTAACGGCTGAAATCGGACCAGCGGTTTTGGTACTTTTACTTAGGGCCTAACCTGTGAATCTCGCAAACCGTTCATCCAATCGCTTTCAAACTTAAAAGTGATGTTATGGGGATGGCTAAGAAAGATTTAAAGTTGGTTTGGATCAGCTGGGCGCAATAGATTTGAACCTAGGTAAAAAAGAAAATTTTTGAATTTTTACCGGGAAACAGATGATTTTTTTTTCTTCGAATTATAGAAAGTTCTAGATCTAAACATCTGAAAGAAATCTACCTCTTTAGCCTGCTGCCGCGGGACTCATTTTTTTTATTTTATATTATTTACTTGGTTCCAAAATTCCTCTTCGGACTTGATCTTTTATTAGCGTCGGCTAAGCCCCCGACTTACCTTATCGCCCCCCCCCCTGGAGTCGGGGCTTAGCCGGGAGTCGAGGCTTAGCCGAGAGTCGGGGCTTAGCCGGGAGTCGGGGCTTAGCCGGGAGTCGGGGCTTAGCCGAGAGTCGGGGCCTAAGCTTGGAGATGGAGTTCTTACAACAAAAAAATAAATAAATAAATAAATAAATAAATAAATAAATAATATCGGTGGAGCAGGTTTCAAGCTAATATGTATATCGGAGAAGAATTGGACAATGTTTCAATGTTGAATTTTTTATGCGCTGATATGCTAAAAATGAAAGAACATCTCGATTTTTGGAATTCATGCTTTCATTTTTTTCACCTCATCCATGCTTCTCTAACGAGAATAAAAAAGTGTTAGGGAAGTTCAAGGATGAAATGGGGGGTCCAAATAATTAAGGGCTTCGTGGGCTTACGTCCCACAAATGTATGCCTTACAATATTGGAGAATGAAGAGATCAAGTGGTTAAGGGGAATTCAACGAAACGTCGTGGCTAATATGATCATTGATCACCTATGATGATTATTACGACCTTAAATGACGTAATATGACGTGGATGGGTGGGGGGGGGGATCACGAGGTCAAGCCGGAGCCTATGGTAGGGTGGGTAGGGTGGGGGAGTGAGGAGGAGGGAACGAGGAACTGGACTCGGCGGAGTGCTGAGTCAGCCTCCTCACAAAACCCCTCACTCCTCCTCCTCCCTGGCGTAGAACCCGCGTTTTCTATCTACTGAGCTGGTAAACACGTTAGGTACGTGTGAGGTCAAGAGCCCGACTCACTTGTTTCATGTCATTTTAGAGCTTAAATTACAATTTTTAATTTTTATTGGATTTTTCAAGAAGAGCGAGTTGTTTTGACGAGTTCTTGTTGTTTTGTTTGTTACTTGCTTGTTGTTGTTGGTGTTGTTGTTGCTGGTGTTGTTGTTGTTGTTGTTGTTGTTGTTGTTGTTGTTGTTGTTGTTGTTGTTGTTGTTGTTGTTGGTTGTTGTTGTTGTGGTTGTTGTTGTTGTTGCTGCTGCTGCTGCTTCTGTTTTTGTTGTTGTTGTTGTTGTTGTTAGATTGTTGTTTTTTGTTTTTGTTGTTGCTGTTGCTGTTGCTGTTGCTGCTGCTGCTGCTTCTGATTCTTCTGGTGGTGGATGATATTCCAGTTATTTAAACTATTTTTTGAGTGCCAGGATCATTTAAAACTTTGAACCTTGTTTTGACAAAAAAAGAGCCATTTCCAATGGATTTCGTATAATATTTTTGAACAAGAAAGAAACAAGAAAGCTTTTTTGCCAGATTTTGACCTTTTTTGACATGAAAAGACACTTTTCGGACAGAATTTGACCCTTTTTCGAGAAGAAAAGAAACTTTTTACCAAGATTTTGACCCTTATTAACCACATTTTTAGCGAATTTCCGCAGGAAAGAGCCTATTTATATTCTTCGAATGGAAAGCCCCTCATTAGTCACATTGGAACCTTTTTCGACAAGAAAAGACCCTTTTCGACCTAATTTTGAACCTTTTTTGACTAGAAAATACCCTTTTCAGGAAGATTTTATATACTGTTGGACCCTTTATAGCCCGAGAGTAATTAAACTCCTGGAATGGAGGCAATGAGTAGTACCTTCAGTGAGGTATCAAACGCTTCAAATATTTGTGCAAGACAGAGGAGGATTAGCCGATGGAGAAGCCTACAAGTCTCCGCACCGACGTGCGGGTTTAGCGGATCCCGCGCCGTCCAAAACCAACGAAAATCCTCTTTATTTCCACCGGGAAATTCTATGTGGGGAGTAAAGTCGGGTCACTGGGAAGTTGAGCCTTCCCCGGTATTTTCTCCCCCTTTTATCCATCGATTTCTTCTTCCCTACGAAGGGAGCGATCCTTCCAGACTTCCAGAAGGTCTCACAAGAATTCATTTAGAAAGTAAAGAAAACCAAAAACATCATCAACACCAGAGAGACCAGAAAGCGATTAAATAAACGATTCCCGGACGGTTCGTACGGTCCATTGTTCTTTTTCTTGGGACCCGGACGGTTGGTACGAATCAGGCGGACGTTTCGTACTGTAGCAGGTATAGACTCAGGTAGCGACTCAGGTAGAGAATTTTTGCGAAGTAGGACAGTTCGTACTATAGCAGGTACAATATCAAGTAAAAAAATGATTACCTGATCTTGAGTGAATAATTTCTTGAGCTAGGGTTAACAATTAAAAAAAATGCAGTTAATAAATAGCTTCATTTATATTTGTGTTGACTTATTTAAAGATATTCCGAACTCCTACTTGTACTAAAAAAAAGTGTGAATAAATTGAAAATTGTTGCAATTGTCCTACGTCTACTTCTTGTGGACCACGAATTTTGAAGGCAATTCAAGCATTTCTGACGGCCAAATGTGACCGTTGTCATATTCTATTCTAGTTTTTTCAAGGTGGTCGTTTTTTTTATCTTTCGTTTTTACATACATCTATTCGGAGATGGAGTCGTATTGGAGGCATTTAATAATCCTCCAAAATCCATATTGTTCCATCCTAAAGCACAAACAATTAGGGTTATTGGAAAGAAATGTACCTAAAAATTAAGCTGGTACCAGTGATTAATACCTTCATAGGCCTCCTTTGAGGACCACTAATTTTGTCCACATAATTTTTTTTAATACATATACAAAAACAAAACGAGGCTTATAAGGGTACAAGATTTGACATTGAACGTGATTTCATCGTACGAAACTTCCGGGTGAGACCGAAGAGATTTAAAAAAAAAGGATAATGATGCACCGTACGAACTGTCCTCCCAACGAAAAATTATTGAAAAAAGGTTCGGCTTAGTGACCGTACGAACCGTCCGGGTCAATCGTACGAAACGTCCGCCTTCAG
Organism: Orius laevigatus; assembly: GCA_018703685.1. NCBI lineage: Eukaryota > Metazoa > Arthropoda > Insecta > Hemiptera > Anthocoridae > Orius > Orius laevigatus. The sequence continues at coordinate 222,003 of JAGWEN010000141.1, read as the reverse complement.
TCGATCCAGGTATGCCATAGTACGAACTGTCCGTTTTAACAATAAACAAAGAATTAGCCTTTCCTAACACTTTTTTTGTTGAATAAACACTTTTTCTTCAGTTGCATTGAACGGTTTATAAAAGAATCGAGGTTCTTAACTAGAAATTTGAAAATTGACCTATTTCCTCGACTATAAAAAACGTCTAGGGAGTTGAAGTTTCGCCGCCATTGCGGTTTATGTCATCAGGCTCTCTTCCCGAGACGCTCAGACGTTTCTATCGATTTTCCTTTTAAGATGACTCATCGCCCTCGATATTTTTCTTGACTTAATTTCACGCTGGAAATCTCTTCCCCATTTCAAAGTTGGATTTATCGTTATGTAACAATTTTTTGTCTCAAAATATCCACAATCCTTTTTTTTCTTCTCTTTCTTCTTCTTCTTCTTCAGATTATTTTGTTCGAAAAGGTTTTCCAGTCATCCATCAACGCAAAAAATTGATTTTTTTATTATTATTTTGAAATGGAAGGAAGAACCCTGAACTTATACAATACGTTCAGTTATATCTTAAACTTTTTGATGTAGCTAAAAATATTATTATATTAAATATATTATGTATTATGATTATTAGTTAATATCATTATTATGTATTATCTATTAAATTTTGTTGAAGTGAAATTTTTCCATGTTGTTGAACCCTAAAAATTTCATTTCTCCCCCTTGTGACTGGCAATTAGTGCTCTCGACAATGGCTCTACTGATCGCTCAGCAGACAATTCTATCGTGAGATTACTCAACCGACTTATTTTTCTTGTACAGTGATTTTGAAAAGAGGAAAACTGCTCATCGCAGGGCGATATTGAATTGAGCCTAACTTTTTTATTTTAATCCGGGCGTCGAATTTTCTCACAAAAAGAGACATTGGAATCAATCTGACAAGTATTGAACTGAGCCAACGCAAGTATTTAGGCGATGTCAATGGTTTTTTCAAAATATATGAATTGGGCCATTGTTCGGGACAATTTATAGTAGTTTTAGTGATGTACAGAACACAACACAAACCTGAAAATGATCCATATTCTTCAGTTTTGTTGTGCTAACACTAGTGAACCCAACATGAAATGTTGAAAATTAGCGAGGAAAACGAATGATCGTGATGAAGCGGTTCAAATTTCTTTTTCCTTGCACTCTCCTTTTAAGACAATACTTTTTCTTCTCCTCACCCATCCTGGAAGTTATTTTAAATTGTTCAGAAAGAAGTGTATAATAATCGAATAGTGTGATACATGACACAGTACAAAAGTATTTACAATGCATGGAATTCTCGAATAACGAACGTCATGTTTTTGGAAAATCATTGTATGAAAAACACTCGAAACGGGCGATTAAGCAATTTCGGATTTGTAGTCAAAAAGATACAGGCTGCTATTATGCAGCATGACGATTATGTTTTCAGCATGATGTAGAAGTTTTTGTTTTAAATAAAGCGTAACGTGGAAAATTGAGTCCCTTCTAATATTTTCTATACTTTCCTTAAGTATTGGCTGGCTCAATTTAATACTTTTACTTAGTTGCCCTTCATGGCCTCTATATCGCATTGCTCAATTTATAGCAGGTGAACAAAGCAGGTAAAGCGTTGCTCAACGAGTCCATATCGCCCTCTCACCTCGAGGGGAGAGAAGAAAAAGAGGAAGATTTAAAGAAAAAAGAAGAGCTGTAAAGGGGACGAAAAAGTATTTTTAGTGTGGATGGAGGGTGAGTCACCCTCTCTCTCTTCAGTTCAACATGGCGGCACCCCTTCAAGACTCGCACAACCCTACTTCTATTATTCCTCCACCTTCTTACCCGACACTCTTGGGTGTGGTCTTCATAATCATCGGAAGAAACATTTTTAGCTACTTCAATACCACAAATCAAAATTTCTTCAGGACCATAAAATTTGATCATAAAAGATGTCTCCCAGGCATTCACGAAAAACCAAAAATTCCTTAAAAAAAAGATGAATGATTTGCTCGAATCATATTTAGGAGAAAGGCTCTTCAGGATCAAGCTAAATGAAGAATACATACTCTAGCTTAAACGAAATAAAATCAGGTGTCCCACAAGGAAGCATTTCAAGACCCATACTCTATCTGATGTAAACTAGCGATATAGCAAAAACTGAAGAAACCACTCTAGCTACCTATAGCTGACACTTCTTGGACCAACCCTGGAGAATCCAATGGCAATCTCAAAACAGAATGTGGCATCGCTTTTAAATTGGACTAAGGATGGAAAATTAAATTAAAACCAAACCAAGTCAGAATACATTAATACAAACCAAATTTGCCACAAATTTACATTGTTATGAAAAATAGTATTTTGACCTTTTGCGTATTTTTAAATAATGCCTAAATCGATTTGACAATTTTTTTTCCAGTCGTTTTTAAGTTGTGTCACTAGTCCAGAGTATGGATGAAGGGACCTAGAATGCGGTCGAAAGGTTGAGTCATGCGCCCTCGATTCGACTAAACAGAAAAGGTGCTCCTTATTTTATCGATTAAACAACAAAAACAAAACAAAATAATTGGTAACTGTGTTCTTCTACATAAAATGCATTTAAAAAAAAATTCAGTAGCACACCAAGTTGTTATAAGTAGCACTAGCTGTCAAACGTGTAGATTTAAATATTGAGATCCTCGGATCATCCTACCTAATTTATTTTATGTAAATTTCAAATAGGCAAGGGGTAGGTTCAGACTCAATGATGCTGAAAATGTGCATAAAGTTTTCTGATGAAACAAGCAACTTTTCTTCTTATTCAGCTCATTGCAGTTGGAAATTCAAAGAAGTGAACTATAACGTAAGCCGAAGTAACCAGCTGGGTGCATTGAAGTTGAATCAACATCGAAATAACCGTTTTTCCCGAAAACTTTACATTCTGGTCCAAAGGGGAAGATAATTTAGGGAGCTTGAAAATTTGGAGTTTTGAAAAGGTGTTCCTACCCCAACGAAATGTTTCAAAAATAAACATTTTGAATCGATTTTCGGGTGAAGGAAACGTGAAAGACGTATTGAGTAGATTGGTGGTGAAAGAAAAAGTTGTTTTCGGTACCGAAAGACTATTTGTAGAGTTGTGGGGGTCTTCTATAAATACTTGTCGGTGTGGGGACCTTAGGCCTGGGGGGTGGGGTGGGGTGCCTGAGGGAAGGGAGGGGGCCTCCGTCCTAGGTCAATCTGACCTCCATACCACTCGCGGGCCAGCCTCAACAAACCTTGCCCTGCCCCAAACCCAGAGCTATATTTGCACGTTAGAGACTAACTTCCTCCTTCGCAAAACGATGACGGATCGAGAACTCAAAGTTCGAACAAAATAAGAGGAAACATCCTTAATAAGATTTCTTTATTAGAAAATATAGTTACTATCTTATTGTTATTTGTTTGTTTTTAAGCTCCTAAAATGAATTATGAATACCAAAAGCTTCACTCAAGTAATAGTCAGGAGCTGCCCTTTACGACAACTTTCTCACAAATTACCCCCAAATTATCTAAAAAAAATCAAAATCACTTCAAAAACCAGCTCTCACAAAAAAATCTTCTGGCCCATTTCCGTGAACCTGATTGCAGAACCCAACTACATACCTTCCAACTCTCCCAATTATACCCCAACCCACAAGTACCCCCACTCTTCCACCCCTCAATTTAGGTACCCCTAATTACATTCCAAATCCCTCCTCCCACTTTCTCGACAAATTATCTTCTCTCATCAACCCCCCAATCTTCCAAGTCGTATTACCCCACCCCCAGCCCAATTTAGCACCCATAGCCTTCGAAGATCACATCTAACCCCTACCCAACCAAACTCCCCTTCAACTAAAACCAATCAACCTCCCCCCATTTTGCTGGCAACTTTTCCACATAGGCAATAGGTACTCCTCGACTCTCCCCCACTTCCCCTAACCTTCCCCCGCCACCATACAACCTCCCCCAACATTCTAACACCTCCCACTATTCTCCCATCACCCCCTACCCTCCCCCATTCCCAATAAACTTTCCTAAGATTGGGTGATGAGGGAGGTTGGGAGAGGTCTCTAGGCACTACGAGTTCACAACTCTACTCTCATCCGTACTAGACTAAACCATCCTTCCTTAAAGGTCATACGCTATAGTATACTCTTCCCCTTACGCCAAAGTTTTCACTTACTTATAATAAATTAATTTTTCTTTTTTAATTGATGGTATTAACGGAGGTATTTTATTTTGTATGTTGTAATTATTTTAAACTGATAATTTTATCGTATTTAAATTATATATTTTAATTAAAAATAAAAACGAAAAAATGTTAGGAAAGTGGCTCCATCTGGCTTCTCGGGTGTTGACCTCATCTTGAAGTCCACTGATCCCAGTTAGCGAATTTTTTAGATTTTTCGCTCATTTTATTATCAATATTTGAAGAGAATTTTAAATCTAATTGTGTAAGAGGGGTATTTTAACTTCATTATTTAATTGGTTCTCATGGTCCAAACAATATGCCAAGGCAAAAAATAGATAAATTGGCCCTTAAATGTTTTTTTAAATAAGGCCAAACTTTTGGAAATATAATTTCTCTAATGGTCATCAATAATTTACAAAGTTAAAAGAAAGAGAGGAATCTCAGGTTACTTGATAAATAATTCAAAAAGTAAGAATTTTTATTGCTTTGTAGTTGGAGATGAAGTTTGTAAAATTTAAATAGGTAATTAGGAGAGCGCTCTTGTCATATTTTGCTTGTTTAAGCTTAAAGTTGATAATGAGTATGACGTGACCCGTGTGATAAAATTGTAATTTTGTCGAGGTAAAATGTGAAAAGGGGAGGATTTTGGGTCGGGGAGTTGGAAGACGCGACGCCCTTTTTATTGGGGTCAATGTAGAGCAAGTTCAGTCTCAGTGGCAACGAACTATTGACCGCTCAAATTACTCCGCGTTTCCCCTTCTCTCTTTATTTTTCTTTTCAAACTACCTCATTCTTTCCTTTCTCTTTTTTTTGCCTTTTTTTTTAAACCAAGCTGAAAACAAGACATAAATTTTTTAAAAAGCACTCACGACTCTGCGGACATGGTAAAAAATTACAATTAGAGGGAAAATGGGGTTTTAGCTTATTGAGGAGGTTCCTGTCTAGACATTGTCTCCCCCAACATTTCAACAAACAGTCCGAAATATTCGCTCATGACCTCGCAAATGAATAAACATTTAATTTATATCTGCAAAATAATTTTTTTTACAATAAGAAATAAATGAAATATTAACACAACACACATCAAGAGATCCCCCCTCCCTTCCTCTACTCTTTAAGTGACCCCACCAAACTAATATGGAGAGAAGATCGTGGGTGGAAATTGCTGAGGATATCTTTGCCAGGAGCAGCTCCAGACAGCCCTATTCCTATCCTGGGATTCCCTTCAACAATTCCCTACTGGAACCAATTTTCCGAATTCCAATGGATTATTTTACCATACTGGAATGAACATCAGAAAAATGTTTACCTTCAGTTTTATTGTTTTTACTAATACCGATTCTATATCGGAAGAGTAGCCAGGGCCCTAAGTTGCTCCAGGGATTCCATCTTTCCTCCCAAACTCTTCGAATATAAAAGAAATTAAACGTAGAGCCCCAGCGATGAATTGAAAAATGGTCGAAGTTTATAGTCCTGACGGTTCCCAGCCGTTCTACGACTTAAGGAGCCTATAAAAAACGTATTTTAGTCGAGTATTTTAAAAGTGTTTTCATTCCGCGTTGTTTTGCGGAGGTATTGACACACTGGACGGGCCGCGGGAAGTTCGCTCCGGCCGAGTTCAAGGACTGAGTTCACTGTCCGGCAAGTACATTGTCCTCTCTCACTTGCTCCTTCTCCTTCTATCTTCATTTTCTCTGTCGTTTTCTAAGCTTCTACGCGATATCCCTCCCATTCTACCAGATCCCCTCCCCCTCCCCCTCCACTCACAATCTCGCCCTTTTGATCATATTCACATCACATCCCAGGAGTTCCTTCCACGCCACATCCTCTCTCCACCGTTCCAACCAGATCCCCTTTATTTATAAACAAGACCATTTTTAACTGGCTCACTGGGCTACGTTCTACAACCAAATTATACGGAAACCCAGTTAAAAAAAATTTCCAGGAAAATTTCAAGCTCTTATTTAAGTACCAGAATTGCTTGTTTCAACTTATATGCTGGAATTTGATTTATTTTTATCCTAAGTTTCTGATGACTCCACCATTGTTTGGATTTATGGCTAAGGGGATAAAAGAAATTTATTATAGAGGGTGGTGACTGGTGCCATTAGCAAGAACCCTGAATGGTCCTCAACTACTTTTTTCATCATTAAAACTCGAGAGTGGAATCGATTTTGAAATGATGTTTTTGGGTCTCTAGTTTTGTGGTCCTTGTTTTGATGGGATTTGGGGTAGGGGCCCGAATATATTCCTATTCGTCTGAAAGTTGCCAGATTGGCGAAGGACGGGAAGGGGCGGCGGTCGGGGCGTGAGGTGGGGCAGAAGAGGGATCGGTGACCTTGTCCCGGGGCCGGTGAACCGCGTTTACAAACCCAGATCCACTCTCCGAGTCTCCCCCCCCCTCCCCCCCTAAACCGCCCCCCTCTAAGCGAAGCAACTCGACGAGAAAATGACAAGCGAAACGAGCAGATTCCCTCTCCGATCCGACATTTTTTCGTTTTCTATAGAGAAATTCACTCTTTTTTCCCCACGCGCCTTTCTTATAACTTATAACATAAGTTATAAGTAGAGCGCGGATTTTCGTGCAGTTAAAAACTAAAAACGTGCAACAAAAAAGTCAAAACATACAAAACGTGCAATAAAAACTGTAAAACGTCAAAAAACGAGAAATCTTTTTTTTTAAATGTCGCAAACTTAATGTACGTGTATATAAAACTGCTACCTACGTTTTATTTACTTTAGTTTTAACATTATATGTATTTTTTTAAGGTAAAAATTTAAAAACAATCTAAGAAGTCAGATAAAAAATTTAATTATCAATTAGAATATAGTAGGTAGGTAGGTTAAAAAAATAATATAAATAACAATTAAAAAATAATTAAAATAAAAAATTAAATTTTTTTAATTAGGTTTTTGAAGGATAGAATAGGATTTTTTTCATTGTGGGTTCAAAGTCCGTTTTCTTCGAACTTGATAACACCCTTTTATAACTCCTACTTTGAACCTTCGGAATTTTTATATCAAGAAAATTTTTTGATGTGGGTTCGAATTTGACGTTGAATTTGAACGTAAAAATGAGCCCCCTTGGCTAATAAGTAAAAATTAATTTTTTTCACCGTTTTTTCGTTAAAAAAAAAGAAGAAAAAATATGCAAAATACTAGAAAATGCAATACCCCCAAAACGTGCAAAAACGTGCAGCATAGGACTTCGCTAAAATAACCTATTCGTCATGACTCGGAAAACTATCTAAGTTTCATCAATTTCCGAGTAGGGCAAAATGATGATTGTAATTATAGTAGAGACTGGAATTTGGTTGGAGTGGTGGGAAGATTTTGGTTGGGGTACTGGGAGAGATTGGTGATTTTATTTATGTCGTTTTTTTGCTTAGTGGGGGGGGGGAGGTTAGGTAGGGGTAGTTATTGGTGATTGTAGGGGTCGAGGAAGTTAGTTTGGGAAGGTGGGAGGGAGTTCGGTAGGTCGTAGGTAGTGAGGGGAGATTGGTGATTGTAGTGGAGGGAGTTTTTTTGTGTTTGGGGGGTTTGTTTGGGTTGGTGGGGGAAATTTTGTATAGATAGTGGGGGTGATCGGTGATTGACGATTGGGTGGGGGGAGTTTGTTTTTTTTCGGTAAGAGGACTGAGGAGTTTGGGAAGGGTTGGGGGGGATTTAAAGCCATTTAAACTCATAGACCAATTAAATGCTTTCTTTTAAAGATTATGTTATCCCTCCAAGGTTTCAAAAGTATCACCAACCGAGTCCATCTACTGTATTATACATAATAAGGTTTTCTCGATCTTGATATTCATAATAAGCGTGAAAATCACTTTTCACTAAGCAATGACGTCATTGAGAAAAAAATTCTATTAAATTTCCTTTCAAAAGAAGGACCTATTTAATATTTTATTCGAGATTTATAAGAGTGTATTCACGAAAAGGAACGGCCTTATTCGTTCCATTGACCCGCACTAAGAGGCAGGAGGAAAAAAAAAGAAGAAAAAAAGTGCCTGGATTTCGCTTGGACGAGTTCGCCGTGTAAACGACCCCCTAAACTTGGACGAACAAAGGAAAAAATTGGTTTCGTTTTTTTATTAAATTAAATTTTTTGTAAAGGGAATCAATTTTTAAAGTTTTGACTAAATAAACGCTCCAGTTGATGGATGTGATAATTAATGGAGTGAAAAGTCAAGGTCTTTGACTGTTGGGTTATGGTGGGGCCTAAGGCATTGCCACTCTGGGAAAAAAGGAGGATGGGAAATGCGGGGGCGGGAGCGTAGGAATTCTAGCTCTCGGTCAAGGTAAAACCGACTTGAACGATAACCCACGTTCCCCTCCACTTTTCCTCGACAATTATGAAAACCTCGGGGAAAAAAAGTCACTCGAGCTACAAAAATCGATGGAAGAGGTTATCCTAAGAACTAATAAGGGTGGTATTCAGATACAAATTTGAGCTTGAGTGGACCCTCAAGTCACACAATTTTAGCTCCCTGTGGTCCAATCGACTTGAAATTTCCAGGGCTTTTTCTGATCACATTAAAGAAAATTTTTGATAAATATCATATCAATCGGTTTAAAGGGAGCTGAAAAAACGCAATGTCCCTTTTGGGTTGAGGATCCACTCATACTCAAATTTTGTCTCTGAAGAGGTAACGCCCACTTTCTCTTCAAATAAAATTCCTGGAATACAGATTTGATTTTTTTATTTTTGTCATTTAAAGTGGAGGAGGGTCGGTCAATGGGGTGGTTGCACCCTTCAGACGAGTCCATGACCTCCCTTTTTTATTTTTAACCCTTCTTTTGAGACTTTTTCATTATCTTTTAATTTAATTCAATGAGCTAGTCCTTTTACTTTGTTAAATAATTATTTCGACAAGCCAATTAATGACGCCTTATTACTAATTTCCCTCCTATTTTTTTTTAAATTTTAATGAAAAAAATTCCATTGTAGTTCAAAATATTTTAAAAACACAATATAAAATAGCTAACCTTGGCCTTAGTTTTACAATTAAAAAAATAATAAGTCCATAAACAAAGATCTGATATTAGGCAATTATATCTTCATGGTTTGTTAGGTGTTCCTGGTTTGTAAGTAGAAAGAAAAAAAAATCTTAATTTGTATTTGCCCAGTTAATTTTTTTTTACAAATTTTTATTAAATTTAAATTTGAAAAAGTTAAAAAGAGACTAAAAACGGACTGAAATAAAATATTGCAATAGGTAGATTTTCTGAAATAAATCTAAACTGACTTTTCCTGAACCAGCGTTGAAGGTGCTTCACTTTTGTAGAAGTTAGGAGACCATTTTAGACAGCACTAAAAAGTTATTTAGACTTTTGCTGGGTAACCTTGTTAGGTTCATGCCTTGGTCCAAGGATTCACCAATATGGGGACCATGATTTCTGGGTGACCGGTGAATTGAGACCCAGTAGACCAACTGAGACCCGACCCTAAATACTGGGTGGTGAATTGAGACCCGGGTCCGGTCAGGTAGTCGACCCCTGGTCAACGAAATCACTCTTGATAATGGAAACACTTGAAGAGAATATGTATGCTGGGATGACTGTGGGGAATCATTCGATTCAATTTGGAGTGAAATCCCTCACAGCAATTGGTTGTTCTGCGGGTTGAGGAGTAGAATTTAGCCCACATTGAAGGGGAAAACGCGGAGTTGGATCGGATGACGGACGTAGTTATCCCGCACGTAGTCGAAGAAAATAGCAATATCGTCTGGCATTATTAGGAGCAAGTCGAACACAAAGCAGTCCTCCACTTCATGGGGTTCTAGAAATGAGTCCAAATACGGCCCTCAAACATCTCCAAAGCTTTGGCCAAAGCGGCAACCAGCAATATGCGCACTTGGCCAAGTGGCAGCAACTGCTGTATGAATCGTCCGCAAAAAATAAGGCCCTGTGATAAAATAAGGCCCTGTTTTCTGCATGCATCGCAAAGACTGCGGAAGAGCTCCACGTTCGCTTTTCATGGATTCCATCTTTACAATGATAACAAAAAAATGACCGCTGGGTCTCAATTCGTTGTTTGTCAACAACGCCCGGGTCTCAATTCACCTCCTCAGGTAGAAATTTGGATTAGCGGGTCTCAGTTCACCAAACACGTGATTTCTGAGTAACTTAAAAAGCTCTCCAAAAAGTTTTGCTTTGAAAACCTTCTTTTTTCTTCAGGTTTCTTAAACCTGATCAACCTCGACCATAAAACCGATCCTAATATCCGCAAGGATTGTTATACATTTAGAAAGGATGTGTCCATTATACGAGAATCCTAAATTATAATCTCAGGATGAGATTGAATGTGTTTGATAGGCTTCTGTCATATTTAAATTCGTTGGGTGTGTCGATATGAGTCCTTGGAAAAGTAAAAAACGCGGGGCAGCCGGTCAATGGGGATCGTTGGAGCGTACCTCCGTTCCGGGCCCGTGGACGAACGCACTACACACCTACTTTCGATTCCTCAACACTAAAAATAAGCTCGTTTACGTAACAATTCGACTGCGCCCCCTTTTTTGTGTCATTTTTCTCTCACCCTCTCATTTTTGAGGCTAAGTCGGTTTCAGGAAGACTTATCAACTGCATCGGTGAATGGGGGTGGCAACCGGATACGTCGTTGCGTAAGGCCTCGTATTGAATATCCGGAGAGGGTAATTGAACCAAATGCCACATTTGTATGGGGAAAAGTGCACTTAAAAGGGTGCCATAATTTTTAAAAAACGAATAAGAAAAAAAGTTTCATTTTAGACTCTCAGCCGGTACCTCAGCCTGGCGGGAGGCCTCGGAAATTTTCGGCAACGTCACAAGGTCAAGGACGGACCGTTCTGCGCCAAATCTTCCTTTGTAGGTCACTTTAATTCCTATTCGATTCATTTTCTCAACTTGATATAAAACGAGGATGTCCATGGACCGTTCTTTGTGGATGATAAAGGATAAATCAAGAAAAATATGCACTTTTGAAGGCTATAAAGTATTGTAGGATGCGGCTTTCACTTTACTAATAAGGAAATCGAAAACAAAAAAGAGTTTACGTTTCTGATTTTTTTGTTTGTTTACTAGTCATAGGGACAAAAGAGCCGTAAATTCGCGCCATTCGAAGAGCGATGAGTCCATTAAAATCCTGCATGAATCGACCCATTAATCCGGCCCAGGGACGAGCTTGTAAATAATGAAAGTCGGCCGAGATAATCAAAATCGTGTTATTAAATAGCCCGTGAAAAAAAATTGTTGTTTTCTGAAAAATAATGTGAATTGTTTTGGGAATACTGAATACCTCACTCAAACTCGTCATTTTGACTTCACAGATATGTTTGGAGTTTTGGACTATAGTGGGAGTGAACATATCACAAGTTCCAAACCCCCTGTACTCAAGTAGGGGAGGGGGGGGTAGTTAAAAATTAAAGCTGCCAAAATTTGCTACGAAATTCACTATAGGTTTTGTCAATAAGTAGTTTTTTTATCGAGATATTCGATCTTGAAAATTATCTCATTTTATCATACATTTATGGATAAAAAGGAATGTCCTGGAAAGTTTAAACTATACCTGTTTTAAAGTTAATTGAATTAAAAAGGTCAGGTAGTAGGGAAAAAAATACAAAATACTAGAAAAATTACAAAGGAAGAAAACATACGAATCAAATTTCGATATTGTTGTACCTACGTCTTTGACAAGTTTGAATGTATTTTTTACAAGTTTGGACATTTTCGTAGTCTTTTTTAATTATAATTCTTCTATTCCACTTATTTTTTAGTATTTGGGCATGTTCAAAGCTGTGCGTACGGTGTACTTGTTAAACGTTTATTTGGTTTAAATGTCCATATCACCACCGAAATCGATAAAACTGCTAGAGGAGGACAACCATAACTCTTTAAAAAAATTCGTGGCTCTCCAGAACCACCAAATACTCCCCCACCGGTGTTACGAGGTTGGAGGAGGTAGTGGGGGGAGGGTTGAGGACGGTAAGAAAGGTGACGGGAGAGTGGTTGGTAGTATTGAAATGTTGCCCCACATTTCCCACCACCAACCACTCTCCCGTCACCTTTCTTACCGTCCTCAACCCTCCCCTCACTACCTCCTCCAACCTCGTAACACCATACCCCTTACCATCTATGTATTGGGAAATTTAAAATTCTTGAAAATTTACAGGGTAGTCGCATTCCTCAAAAGTTGGTAAATCGGGCAAGCTATAGATTGCACTTGAAAAGTTTTAAAAATACAAAATGGGCCATCTATGGACACATTTGTCCCCCTCAACGGCTCCCAGCCTAGTTTGGAGCAGATTATCGCTATCTCCACCAGGAAGCCTGGTCAATAAGGGACAAAAAACACCAACCTAATTAGAACTTCAAATCCTCTTTGTCTCATTGTAAATTCTAAAGAAAAACGTGTCAATTAAATTTTGTTACAGATATGAGCTTTAGATGGGATTTAAAAAGTGGTTAATTTAAATGAAAATTGTTATTTTGTTTAAAAGAGTGTGGAGTTGTTTTGTTGTGGGAGGGGGTGGATGTGTTATATAGTAGTAGAGAGGGTGGAACGTCCCTCATTGATAGCTTGGGGGCAGACATTGGGGGTTGGGAGGCAGGAGGTCGATAAAACAAGGTCGTTCAACCCCTCTTCGTCTCCAAGGCAACACCGGGGAGGTCAATATGTCTGTAGGGGGTTTTCCACCTTGACCTTGCAAAAATTTAGGCCTCAAGAAGATACGCCTCATCTTCAACCACTTCTTTTTTTATTCACGAAATATTCGTATTTTTCTTTTCCCTCTCCTATTTCCATCCTTTTATATTTATTTAAAAAAACATTTTTTTTTTATCCTTAGTGTATTCATTACTTATACAATAATATAAAATTATTTTTTAGTAGGTAATAAAATAAATAGTAAAAAGATATACTTTCGGGTTGATGTGTAACCATCCCTAACCACTCCAAACAAGTACAAACATGATCAAATTCGTACAAATATGTCAAAATGACGATGAAACCCGTACAAACATTGCAGAGGCAACAACAAACCTCGTTTTGTTTTGAAGTTTGTGAGTAGAGAAATGATGGGAGGGGGGGGGAATTATGGAGTATTGTGGGGGATATTTAGGGATGGGGGATAAGGGGCCTGTTGCACACTGGTCAAAATATCAAATCTAGGTGGACATGGCCTATTAATGGCCAATCAATGAACTATTAATGGCCACAAAAATCAATTACCAATTAAGTAATAATAACTATTTATTACATCTAATTATTACTCTTTTAGTCTTACTAATCTTATTTAAAATAAAAATATTTATCTAGTAACGCGGAAAAGTCTACGAATTTTGATAGTATTTCAACCGTCATTTTTTTGGACGGGTCAACAGCCGGTTGAAATCGAATCTTTAAAAGTTAAACTTTAAATTTTTTCATGTCGCAAAGTGGGCAAAGGTGGGCGAAAAGCGCTATGACAACTTAAAGTTTTGGAATTTTCCAAATTTTTGAAATTTTTATATGCACTAAACCAAAAGCAATATTAAGTTGTATATCACTGAAATAGGCTCTAATTACCCTTAAATTACCCCTTTTTAAGAGATAGGTATATGGAAAAAAAATTTCATTATTGTACTCTAATTCTAAATCTTTGTCGAGATAGCAAAAACGGCAGAGAGTGAACACTGACTAAAAAGGATTTTTTTTTTTTTTTTCAGAGGGTCCTAACGAGTTTAATATTATTTTAAGACCATTTCCCAATACTTCAATGGTTAGCAAAACAATTTTTACATTTGATTGATTTTTTGACTTCGAATTTTGACCCAATGTCCACCTAGATTTGATGTTTTGACCAGTGTGGGTCACTATGGTAGTGCAGTCAAGGGAAGAGTTGTGGTAATGTTTTGGGTGGTTGGGTGATTAATTGTGGAAGGGTGGCGAGAAGAACCATGGAGGCCGAGTGGGTAGTTGGGTCTTTTCAATAAGGAAGTAAGGGGTAAAATTTGGAGGTGCGAGATGGTGAGAGGGGTTATCAACTATCAATGGAGTTTGGGGAGGAGAAGGGGCTTGGTTTGGGGTATTGTTTGGTGGAGGGTAATCGTTTGGGTAGTAGTTGGGAGAATGAGTCGGAGGTGGAAATATTTGGAGCTGATTCAGAAGGGGTAATTGGGGGTTGAAGTGGTATATTTGGGTCAGCTTGTTTGGGGAAAGCATTATTTTTGGTAGACCATATTTGTACTGGGTAGTTTAGGGGTGATTGTTATGATTTGTGATATGATATATATGTGATTGAATTGTGTTCACATGATTGAATTGTTATGAAAGGGTTATGTGTGGTGTTCAGAGGTAACTGTACAGGTAAGAAGGTATGTAGTGGAATGTGCTCGTTATTAGGAGGATTAGGTATTAGGAAATCGGAAGGTACCTACGTAGTAATTAGGAGTACTTAGGAGCTGATCCACTTGTCTCACATAAAATTTTTCACTTCCCTATTAATTGAACAAAAGGCGTTTTCGGTCGTATGGTGGTAAAAATTAAAGCGGCGTGTTTTCCTCGTGGAAAATCGATAGTGAGGTCCGCGGAAAAGGGGCTCCTGAAATAGGGGGCTTTTCGAATTGGGGGAGGAAAGAGCGACCCCTTCCGCAAACGATGGCACCATGTTGGAACAGGAGGGATTTTCCCTTCGTCGGGGGCTCAAATGAAAAGGGGTCCCGACCGAAATACACAGGAAACTCTCACATTAACAATCCTATCTTTATGTTTCGCTCAATATCATATCGCACGAGCCCCAAAGATAACGGCAACGTTAATTTAACGTTAGTGAGGGGGCGTCAATTTTATTGTATTTTCACCCTCTTACCTAATAATAATAATCCAATAAAAATTGTATAAAGAGCGCCTGCGTTTGTCAGGTCCTAAACGGAAGAAGTATTTTAACGAGCAACGACGTCAGTACCTAAAAATAAAAACTTATAAAAATCCTTCCTTTTACATAAGCAAGATTTTTTTTTGCCCCATTTCGTCATTTGTTTACATTCTGCTGGACAGTTATGAATGGACAGAAAACTGAGTAATATTACATAAGAAAAAGACGACTTTATTTATTTTTATTTATTATTTTTCAAAAAAATCCGGATCATCTCGAACTTCCTTATTTTAAATACATATTTTAAATACATCCTTATTTTAAATGAATCTTATGTTATGACCATGGAAATCGATTCAACGCTTGATTTTCAGTTCCTGACTTTCACTTAAAACACTTTTTTTGATAGGACCAAACGTTCCGGAGTTATGATACCATGCCACTTAATATGGAATAATCAATTAATTATCTGCCAGACTTTTTAGCTTACGAGAAAAAGTATCGAAGTAAACCACCCTTAGATTTTAGCGAAAATCGATTTGCATCAATAACGTTTGGATTCGACCTACAGGGTGCTCTAGAACGACTCTAACTTCGTTATTTTAAATATGAACCCTATGTTTTGACGATAAAAATCGACTCCGCGCTTGATTTCCTTTTATTTAATACACTCGTTTGATAGGACCAAACATTCCGGAGATTTCAAGCTATTATGGAGGAAAGACCCGAAAACATGAATTTTTTCAGAAATTCGGACCTCCTCCAACACCCCCACTCACCAACTATTTCACACTAGTTTTTGGGGGAAAAATAATGTAAAACGTGATACGGAAATGTGAAAAGAAGGCGCTTGAGCCTACATAGCCCGCACGACAGGGGAGACCTTCGCCTTCAATCCTTTTTCGTTTTTTCTCTTTTTTTATTTCCGAGGTCCTTCTGTGTGTAATAGTAGCTTGAACTTGACGCAAGTTCTTCCCCATACAAGGCCAACCCCATGAATCAAACCCGATTTCTTTTGTCTTCTCAAAATATCCGATTATCAAGATTAACGAGTCTAAACGCATTTTTTTCCCAATCTGGTTTTCTTCTTCAAATTAGGAATTAAGTAACTTTCGTTGCTTTTCAAGAGTGTTGACAAAATTTTTCAAAATTTTTCTATAATTATGGATATAAAACGATGAGAGGTGAAATCGTGCATAGAAGAAGGTTTGAGCAAATTTTTATATAGTAAATTTTGTTACTCTATAAAGTAGTTTTCTAACACTATAAGTGTCAATAAAATCGGTTAAAAATTGTGGAAGTTATGGATGTTTAAACGTACAGTAGTAGGAGTAATTGATTTATAACCTTCTTTACATGTTTTATGGTGTCTTGGGGGTGGGAAGAGCTTTCACCATAAAACCCAAAATTGTTACAAAATTTATATTTTGAAAAATACCTGTTTAGTTGGGTTTTTAGAAATGAGGGATTGCGGGCCTTATGAGATGACGTAATAGCAAAAAAGAGTCATTTTAAACTTTTATTTTCGTTTGAAATCGTGAGAAAAATGTGAAGTCATCTTTTAAATTCTGACTCCTTCCCAAGATTTCATCGAAAATAATTGATGACAAAATTCGCCTTCTTTGTTGTTCTTCCAGCGATGATCTTGAGGTTGGGTACAGTGAGCTTGTGACCTTGCGTTCATGACCTTGGCCGTCCGGTGACCCGAGTTTCGGAACAGTCCCCCCACGGGCCGCCCCCTCCTCCCTTTTTACCCCCACCCCCCCATTTTTCAACCGGGACAAACGGCCTCGCGCCTATCTCTTTCGCAACCCCCCCCCCCCTCTCAGCCTGCCTCAGCACAAAAACCGACCGCGGCCACTTTTTCATTCCACCCAAACAAACAGAAGTTCTTGTTTGAATTTTCGATTTTCCCACGTTCAGTTTGGAAACTCCGAAAGTACTTCCATGAGCAAAAGTTGGAAAAATTAAATAGCCCTTTTCTTGAGAAACTATAATCTAAGGGTCCCCCCCTCAAGTATGTAATGAGTCACTTCCCTCCTTGGGAGTGTAATCAACTACTTCCAGCCACTTTTTCATTAAAAAAATTAAACCTCTAGCTAAAACCCCAAATCCCTCTTTCAACTCAATAGCTGTAAAACAAAACTTGGCGTAAAACTTGTTTACTTGTTGACCAGATAATCGAGAATCATAAATTAAAAGTCTTTCGTTCCCATGTTTATGCTCAGTCCTAGAATTTTAGGTCTCTTGTTCATTTATGATTTAAGTTCATATTTTACATTCCAGATGAACAGAAACCTCTTTTTAGTGGATTTCTTTTAAATCCAGAACCACCGAAAACCACATATTTTAATTTCTAAATTCCTAAAAACCTTCTGTTCTACAATCTAATCCCTCAAAACCTCATATTTTTCGTTGTAAGCCCCCAAAACTTTATAAGTACTTTACATTAAAAACTCCCCCAAAAAAAATCTCATTTTCACTTTCTAAACCTCAAAAAAATCTCATTTTCACATTCTAAACTCCCAAAACCTCATTTTAATCTCCTAAATCGCAAAACCTCATGGTTTACATTCTGAATCCCCAAAAACCTCATGTTTCACATTCTTAACCACCAAAAAACTCATGTACCCCCAAAAATCTCGTTTTAAAACCAAAACATCATGTTTTACATTCTAAAATCTAAACCCTTCAAAACCTCATTTTTATTCCAAAATAGAGATTAGCTAGAAACGCGGCAGAACAAATGGAGGTTTCGGTAGAAAAATACCGATTTTCAACTAAATTTTTGAAAAGTTCTCGTTTTGGTGGTTCCAATTCCATAACTACCAGACCAAACCTTGTTCTTGTCATCTTCTAAAAATATCATATATTTGGTGAGTGAAATGAATTATTTTCTTCATTATCATGTCGGTTTATTTGTTTTAAAGAGCAAACAAACGTTGTGTAAGACAAAGTTTACGCTCTTTTGAAAATGCTTTCCAGATGCAGGATGCACACATGTTACTCGAAAAGTTCAACGGACTTAACACAAGGTCTCCCTATTATAAAATTGGCGATAAAATCGACCCTGAAAGTCAAAGACACGGGTTATTAATGACCTCACCGAAAAAAAATTAATAATAGCGGACAGTATTTCGTTTTGAATTTTCGACAAAAAAGTCAAGGTTAAACCATGAAAAAACGGAATTGAAATTTTTCGAGTCGAAACTAGTTATCCGTTGGCTCCGTAGATGCCGGCTTTTATAGATCATAAAGCCGAGTATAGCTACTTGTTAGCAGTTGCCCAGGAGGTGGTTGAACTTCCGCCCGCCCACTTAACATAATTATCGTCTCGATGGGAATTCTATGAAAAATTATTTTTCCCCAGACCCCCACGCGTTTTGTAAATAAATCAGAAAACAAGAAATTAATAGTATAGGAGAGAATAAAATGAGGAATCTAATTTTTCTTTTCTTTTTTTCTTTTTTTCTAATTCAGTAAATGAATGAGATGTTTCTTGAGTTACTTTATCAGCAGCTGCTATCCCTTGGCCATTATGATGTGATGATTGAGGGTGAAGCTGCACCCCCAGTCCCCCAAACATCTTCTTGCCTCAATGCCGGATTAGCTCCTCTTGTACGAGGTTTCACTTACCCCACCACAACAAAGTCCCCCCCCCCTACCGACCTTATTCCCCAACATATCGACATCAAACACCCCCCACCACTAATTTCACTAAACGTTTCCCACTGATACCCTCATCCTTACCTCCCCCAACTGCCACAAACGAATTCCCTCTCCACAAGGCACTACCATTACCATTCTTCCCCCATCATCACAAACACCCGTCCCTCCTATCCCCCAACCAGCACCACCAAATGCTCTCACGAAACTCCCCCCTTCCACGGTCCTTCAAACTTCTTCACTTCCCCGATACATAGAATAAAAAAACCATCCCACTGATTTTCTAAATTAAATCATTGATTACTGGTCGATAATAAAAAGTTAATAGGCTAGCCTTAGCTTGGATGTAGCTTAGCTAGGATGGATGTATTGGCACTTGCCTAAGGATATGTAGGGCCGACCTAATGATGGATGTAGAGGTTAATTAAAGATGGATGTAGGGCGGACCTAAGGCTATTACATATTCTAAAGCTAATTATTGTAAACACAGAATTAATTTTTGTTAAATACATCCGGCTATATAAATTAGTTCAAACATTGGTGGTACTCGACCGAGTCGTAGGGAGAAGGCCACTTGAAGTGAAGATGCCCTTGAAAAAGACGAAGGCACGTGTAAGTTAATTCGAAGAGGAGGATTTGTTGTTTTAGCTCCAAGTCCCCCTTTTCTTTCCAACTCCCCTTCGACTCTCTCCAGGAAAACGATGTTGACTTTAAAAAAAAGGACGAATTGACTTAGGAACTTCACACCCTTTTCGACCGGAAATCCCTCAAGAACTAATTTTAAGATTGGCAATTATTTAGAAGCAGGGTTTTTATGGCAGTTGACAATGATAAAATTATAACGTGCTGGCGGCTCCGTTTTTCTAAGGTGAAGGTCGTGATAATGAAACGTAACCGGAAGGTGCGGAGGAAGTCGGGCCTAAACTGTGGGGGGAATGTCCAAGGCAAAAGAGGAACCCTCAACTAGGTCCAACCTTGACCGAAGGTCTCTACCTACCATTCGCTTTCGGATTTTTCAATCCTTCGCACAACTTATGAAATAAATAACAAAACCAAAATAATGCTTTCCTATAAAAAGTACTTATTGGATAATCTGTCCAATAATCCCTCGAAACACTACCCCACCCCTCACCCCATGGCAACCCACCCCACACACCCCCAATAACCCACACTGGCCCTCCCACAAACCCCCAACCTCAAACACCCCCCTTTCCAACACAAACCCGATAAACCCCTCACATTCCCCCCTACTACCCTCACATATTCACCAAGTATACTGGCTCTCCCAGGCGAGGACATACCCCACACTCTCCCTTAATCCCTACGAAATCCCAAATACCCACCCCACGAAATACATTCCAAATACTCATATTTAATTATAACACACACTATGCATAATACCCTACCCCTCCCCACATAGTACCGTCGTCTTTTTTTCTTTTTTTTTTCCGAAAAACTTCAAGGCAGCAATTTTCATCCGATTTCCATCAAATCTTTCTAGTTTTTCTTGTTTTTCCTTCACTTTGAATTTTGTTAGAACTTATTTTTACAGAGGAAATTAAATTCAAAACTCATTTTCGATCGTTGTAAAATTTGACATTTATTTTTACCAAAAATTTCAAGGAGGTTCGAGATTGCAAAACGAAAGCACTTATGTGGGTCGAGTATGAGGGCGAAACTTTTCGGCCGGGGTAGGAAGAAGGAATTCGCAGGGAGACGTGAAACAGTTTCCGAGTGGAAGTGATTTGATTGAAGACCGTGGCACGGATCCTTGGCTAATAGTTTGAACAGATTCCAAAAGGGCACAATGTCAATGTCGTATAACTGGATTTCAATGTCGTTTTATCTTCCGCGTTATTACGAAATTTATTTGTTTTATGTTTTTTTTTTTAAATTCTCGATATGAGTGAAAGCACTTGTAAAAAGGGATGCTCTCTAGAAAGTGATGTTGCCTTCTGCCCTTGACGAAAGTGAAAGATACTCACGGCTAACCTAGTTTGATACCTAATAAACCCGACCACTTTCACTGAAATCTCACCTTTTCGAAAAAGATTGGGAAAAAATGGTTGGAAATCAATAATTTATAGGGATCTCGGATCTCTTACTGGAGAGGGGAATAAATAAGGAAGGGGGCTTAAAATAGACGAGGACCCTTCAAGTTTTTATTTTTGAAGCTCCATGGGTACTAAATTCAGACATCTTCGTTCGGGCTTTTTGAAATAACATTTGAATCCCAATAAAATAATAAAATTAGAAAAAAAAGAAAAGAAAGTCTGGTAGGCATGGAGGAGGAAAGCCATAACTTGACGAACCTTCCACTACTCTCCCATCACCTTCCCCACTTCCCTCCTCTACCTCCCACCACTTGGGGGTTGAAAATTAAAAAGATGGTTTCAGGGGGTCAGGATTGTTGGAAGTTGCTGAAAAATGAGGGTTTGAATGTAAATAAAAAATGAGGTACCTATATTGGGGGGTATGTTAATAAAGGAGGTATTTGAGGTTCAGAGCCTTTTGTGGTCATTTCGGTAAATTTTAAAAATATAAAATTTTATGAGGAAAATGTCATTTATGTATATGACTCCAACCTCTTTATTTATCTTCTCCAAATATATGAAAAGAATCTGATCTGCCCTGGAATCGGGCTTAATTTCAATTTCAAATTTTATCAACCCGCTTTGGTCCAAATAAGGGAAGAAAGTCGAGTTCGCTTTCATCCCGTGTCAAGTGCAGCCGTTACACAACCGGTTCCAGGAGTAAACAACACACGAAATCTAAATAAGCGCACTTAATTTTTTTTTTTCACCTATAAAAAAAAATTCGAGAAAGCTTCCCCATGGAGTTATTTTCGTAAGAAATCCGATGTTTTATTTATTCCAGGTTCCTGATCCATAATAGAATGTAAGTTTGTGTGTAACCTGTTGAATGTCAACAAAACTGTGACAGATAATGGGAAAACGTGGGAGTCACTGACCTACTATCTTATCATCAGACAATAACCTCTACCTAGTAACTCTTTTGATAAACGATTGTTTACAGAAAACGCACCTAGACTTTTTCGAATGTACATACCAAGAACCAAATTCCAGGGATTTTTTCCTCAACTCCAAAAACTTCGAAAATTAAATTAGCTTTTCCGAGGATTGCATATTTTGAGCGATAGAGTGCTGAAGGGCTCACCAGGCATTTACAAATTTCCAATCCAATCAGAAAGTACAACATGAGGTTTTGGGTTGTTGAGAATGTAAAAAAGAAGGGTTGAGAGGGTCAAAATGTAAAAAAATGAGGTGGGGGCAGGGCCTACTTCTTCCGCTCCCAGGTTCAGAATGTATAAACGATGACTTGAGTGGGTTAGGATGTTGAACGTGAGGGAAAAAGATTCCCTCAAAGGCCAGGATGTAAAAGATGAGCTTTGGGATTCGGAATGTAAAAAGGTTTTACGGGTTAGAATGTAAAGCATGAGGTTTTGGGGGTTTAGGTTGTTTAGGTTGTCACAGGTTGAGGAGTGAGGGTGTAAAAAATAATGTTTTTTTTTTTGTGTGTAAAAAAGAAGGTTTGAGAGGTTTATGTTAGTTGGACCATCCTGTCCATTTTCGATTTTCCTTCATTAAACACTTTTTAACACTAAAAAAAGCATTTTTCCAGTCGTTTTAAACGCTGGTGAAATTTTCCAGTCTTGTTGTCAAGAGGCCGGGTTTAAATGAACGTTTTGTGCTCAGGATGATGTTCGCTCCGGTCAAGGCCTTTCAAGTTCACATTTAGAATATTGATGCGCTTCCCACTAAACTCAAAATTCGATCACCTCCACAAAATTAGGCGACAATTTACATTCACTTACCACCATCAAAATTTAAGTTTTATAAAAAATAAAATTAATTTCACCCAGGGAACAGCACAGAAAAGAAAAATTAGATAAACATTTTAACGTTTTCAATTAGTAATGTTTAATTTGAATATCTAATTACTTTTATGAGAGAATAGTGTCCCATTTAAAATCCAATTTAAAACCATCCGAACTAGTAAAAGGTGTGAATAAATCAATAAAATGAATTGTCGATTTATTATTAAAATGAAAACAAAAGGTGAGAAAGGGCTTTTTAATTAGGTTAAGGGTAGAATATTTTAATTCGTTTAATCACGGACTGATTTATAGTCGATTTTAAAAAATAATTAATTAAAAGGTTTATAAACTTTTGACTTATTTTCCTAGATCGCACTCTGTCGATACGTTTAAGTGAATAAAAATTGAATGTGTTTAATAAAGTTATAATAAGAAAAACGTTCGGTTGGTATGCAGACGTCTGTGACGAAGTTATAAAGAAGAAAAAAAGTGAGTGACCTCCATTCAAACCCCACTCGCACAAGTGGATTTTTTTTGGTCAATTGTCTGTATTCGTGAATCACCTTCACCTTCGTGTTTCATCATCTTTATTTCGACAAATAAAATGGTCTCTTTTATCTTATTTTGGAATGAATTTAAATAATTTTAAGTTTTCATTTTCAGGGTGCTAATAGCGGGAGTTTTTAAAGAGAGAAGGGTAGGGGAGGTGATGGGATTGGGGTGAGGGTCTGGGAGGGTCGGGGAGCTGATATGAGAGTGGGGGAAGGTTGGGATAGTGTGGGGATTATGGGGAAGGGTATTTAGTGTTAAAGAGTACTGTAGAAAATCCACTTTTTGAGAAATTTCCTGTTTTCGGGGCCCTCCACCATAGCTAAGTGTTGCCGGTTATAGGGCGATTCATCACAAATTGAGCCGCTGTAAAAGCTGAGCTGTAAAAAGACTGAAAATGGCCCCTAGTTGGACATTTCAAGTGGATCAACTTAGAATAAATGAAACCATCCAATTTTTCCCAATGTTAGCGAACAGATCTGTTTAAAATTGATCCAAAAGCCATAGTGCCAGAGGTGATGGAGACTAATTTGGGTTAAATTGCCCCACCAAAATCTTACAAAGGGTCTTAGAAAATAGGTTTCGAGACCGTTTTGTTAACAAAGGTGCATGGTTGCTTGATTCGGCGATTCGTTGCAAATTGTAGCCCAATTTGGAGAAAATTGTACAATCTGGCAACACCACAAAGGTGGTTGAGTTCCAAATTTTTTGCTAGACTTTAAAATTTAAATACTTTTGGTCACTTAGGTGTCTAGAGAGGGTCTTTGAAAATCAGCTCAAAACTGTTGCCGAGGTAAGGGTTACCGGTTTAGGCGATTTTTGGCCAATCGTAGTCCAATTTAGGGAGGTCCAATGAAAGGTCCAAACAAAATGGCTTAGTTCGGAGGGATTTTCAATGAAGTACTAACTTTTTTCAGTAGTAAGAAATTTTTTATATTCCAAAATGCCTTTCTTTTTCTTTTTTCTGCTAGTTTCCTTTTTCGGAGAAGTTAAACGATGGATTTTAATGATTCGGTACCCGCATAAAGTCGCCTTTTTCACTCTCTATCGGCTTTCTATTTGATGAAAATGAACGATTTCAAATGTTTATGGCCTCGAAAGTCTACTTTGTCGTATAACAAGCGTCAATCTTAAGGTCTCGAAGAATCTTAACAGTTTGTAGTCAGGGTGGCCTGATTGGGCGATTTATCGTAGTTTGGGCCACATAAAGTAGCCCAATCCTGCATAAAATCCAACTTTACACGGTCCAATCTATTGCATCAAGCTGAGCCATAGTATCATATTACGCAACACAATCGTAGGTAGGCATTTTATTTTTAATTTTGAAATAGACTGGAAGGTAGGTAATGAGGGCAGCGATTAATTTAAAAATAAAACTGTCATTATGAATTTTTGTCAGGTTCGACGATGATGGAAGAGCCTTCGAGCTATTTCTTTTTTTATCGCTTCCCCAAAATTAAAAAGGTGTCAATTAGAAGGAAAAGTTTTATTTTTATATTTTCCCTGGAAAATCACCGGAGAGAAAAATTGGTTTCGATCCCTCGGTTTGAACCCGGGGGAAGTTATTCACCCCTGACCTTTGAACATTTTAAGGGATCAACAAGTGCCAAGACGTGAATACGAACTTTTCCATTCGCCCTCCGACGAAACCTTGATGTCCTCCGGGCTCAATAAAACAGGTTCCGATGGTGGGGGCAGTTTTAAAATAAGAGGAAAAACTAATGCGAGAGCGAGCAAAAAAAGAGGCCCTCCCAAAAAATGACCCTGAAAGAGGACAAATTATCTTTTATACCGAGTTAAGGTGAAGATGATGGAATTATCTCACGGAAAATTTGAAAGTGTTAGATTTTTTGGGACAATGCAATTTCCAAAAGATACAATTCTTCAAAATGGACTCTTAAAAAAAGTCAAACTGTCAAAAATCGACAAATCACGCAGAAAAATTTCATTCAAAAAACTCAAAACCTAAAAGTTCAAGTTTAAATTACCTATCACCTCCTCGGCCTTCTCCCCACCGTCCCTAATCACCGTACCCTCTTCCACTAGTTCCCCCCCTCTCCCCTTAACCACCCCACCGCCCGCGCCCTAACATTCCAGTACTGTCCAACACTCTCCCATCACCTCCCCTACTCTCCCTCCCTCATCGACCCCACCATTCATTATTAAACTTTTAAGGACTTCCATTTATTTTCAATCTACTCTTTTTTCAGGAAACATGTTATCGCAAAAATGGACAGTTTTCAAAGAAAAACGAAAAGCGAAAATCATGAAAGAGCACAAAGGATTGAAATCGGTACAGGGCAGCATCCCACTTAAATCTCCAACTTGATTCCCTCTTGTTTGTCCGACCTTTTCCCCCCTAATAAATGGGGCAATAAGAAAATCTTTTGTTTGTTCATCCAACAGACGGGAATCGAGCCAAAAATATTTCTTATGCGCCTTCCCAGCTTCTCTTCTCTTTTTTCCCCTCTCTTCTCCCACCAACTCGAAATTGTTCCCTCGTAAAAAGACGAAAAATCTTTCCTTTTTGCCGTCCTTCGAATTTAACCTTGTCCTCTAAAAGTCTGAGCCGAATATTCAAATAACGTCCAGACAAAAGAATCTTTCCATTATAAATAATAATTGGAATAAATAATAAATCAAAGCTTTATTAATCAACAATTCAATTATCGAAATAAATTGGAGTAGGGAATTTTTGGACATTTTTTTTTTTCGTTGACGTTATATAACGTTTCCCTCCCTCTTTCAAGGCGAAGCGAAATTATTTTTAAGCCGATAAACAAGGACCGTGAATTTTTCACTCTACGATAACGGCTGACCTTTCTCTTGTCAAAATGGACTAAAAAAAAACGATAACCATCGTTGACTTTTTTAGTCAAATTTGTATTCTGCACCGTTTTCTTTCGTTTTTCTCATCTGAAAAGTTAATAATTGACCCAATAAACGTCGTAAAATGTACACGTGCTCTGACGCAATGTAGATTCAGGTTGTTCACCGAAGTCAAGGGCAGTCAGCCGGACAGAAATAGTCCCGAGAGACCTATTCATAGTGCTACGATTCCCCACCAACCTCTTTTTCACTCAAAAGATACATAAAATTGTTGTAAAAATTTCATGGAGGAAATGGGGTTATTTTAAGAAGAATGAAGTTTTTGGTTGGCGTTTGACATACGGATTAAGCCCCTTGATCCGAATCTAAAACAGGGGAAAAGGGAGGGAATAGGAATCGATCCCTGGAAAATCCCAGCCGAGGCCCAGGGCGAAGACCTTGACTCAAATCGAAAAGCCTCCCCCTCGCCCCCCCCACCCCCACCTCACTCCACCCTCACCCGACCACCTTTTTTTTTCCTTCTCCCCGATTAAAAAATTATCAACTTTCGTAAGACTTTCACTCGCAGAAAGTGCAAGTTTTGAGTTATTTTATTGTAATATTTTCCTATTTGGTAAACGGAAACAAAAGCGGGCTAACCTTTTTTGCGCGATAAAAAAACTTGAGTGCCTGGCGGCCTTTAGATCTTCCGGGTGCTCATCGGACAAGGGCGCTCCCCCTACCCAACTTTTAAATAATTTCTGCACATATTAAAGCAAAACCCGGATTTAAACGATTTTTATGGTGCATGGGCGTACCAAAAGTTAGGAAGGGGCAGCTAAAAATTAAAAACTGTACCAAAATGGCAAATTATCCAATAAAAAAATTACATGTAATTGCAAAATCTTTAAAAACTATTAGGAAATCGTAGAGATAATAAAATAATTTGCAATAATTGCTTAGTCAAATTGTTAAAAATCATCCCATAATTATTATTAAAAAGACCGCTGAATCTTAAAAAAAATCGCTACCTATATTATAAACGTTGGCAATCCTATAGAAATTTTCAATTAGGTTATCCTCAAAAAATTAATTGAGAAATCGTAAAGATCGCAAAACCGTTCAAAATGATAAATGAATCTTTGTTTTTCGACAATCTTAAAAAATGATCCCAGAATCATTCAAAATTTTCTTTTTAATAGTGAAAAAGATCGTCAATATGCTAAATAATTAATTAATAAAAATGATCATAAAACCATTGTTTCCTGTGCCTCCCATTTGGTGTACTTTGGTAGCGTGAAATGACTATTTTGAGTGTATGATTCAAAAAGGTCAATTAAAAAAGAGAGTTTGAATAAAATACCTGCTCACCACTAAAAGGACCTCCCTACTATGTAGGTACATATGTAATAAAAAAAAAGCCTCTAAAGCCAAAAGCCGCCGTGATGCCGACCCCAATAGCCTGCTTTCCTCCGGAAATACGCTAAAAGCAACTCCATATGTAAACATGTACTAGAAACGTAATTTTTTTAGTATTTGATAGGTATAGGTAGGTCATTACTCATTACTCAACTTCTTAGTTTTTGAGTATTTTTTTTTAATAGCTAGGCAGGTTTTTTTCTTGTTAGGTATTTAGTTAGAGGTAGGTACTTTTTAGTTTTAAGCGGGTACTACTTATGGAGGAAACCTAATAAAGAAAAGTGACTACCTAACAACATGCCAACCCCTAAGTACCTACCTAGTACCTACTAACAGAATACCGACCTAGAAATTAAAAAATACCTGCAAACTAAGAAAGTGACTACCTATCTACCTACCCATTAAAATGTACCTAAGTAACTACCTACTTAACTTAGGAACAACTATTAAAAAATAGGTGGGTAGGTTGGTAGGTACGCCCGAAAGTACTATCTGTACTTACTAGGTATGTACTTTTCAGCAGGAAGGTATTGTACTTATTAGATTGGAGCTATGTAGGTAGTTACTTTATTAGTTAGCTACATTTTGATTGGTAGGTAGTCACTTTCTTAGTTAGGTATGTTTTATTGGGAGGGTAGGTAGGTACTTTCTTGGTAGGTAAGTACTTTTTAGTGGGTAGGTACTTTTCTTAAAAAAAGGTAGGTACCTACCCTTATTTTTTATTTATTTACCGTTGCAATATCTTCATAAGGCTTTCTACATTTTTTCAAGAATCGGTTTGTTCGATTCTTCGTCAGACTGCGTCTTGAATTTTCGATATTAAAATGAAGGAGTAAAAGTGCGTCTCCAGACAATCAGAGCAAAGATGAAAACTCTCACTTGAAAGGAGAGCGAAAAGAAAGAAAGAAAAAAAAAATAATTTGCCGAAAGATCGGTTTTACTTTCATCCTCTCCCGACTATTATGCATTTAAAGACCGCTTTCAATTTTTTTTTTGCGTCTAACAAGATTAGAAAATTTAAAAAAAAATCTAATGAAAATAGTTTCATAATCGATTTCCCTAGCCTAATATTTGAAACACGATATGGCCCCAAGGCTGGCTTATAAGAACGACAAACAGATTTTATAGATTTCCAATCGACAAGGTTACAGCTATAAATTGCTCAAATTAATGACAAGGATGTTTGAAGATAAAATAATCAAAATAACATTTTGTCTCAGTTTTATTAATTTGAGGACTTTTTTGAATGTTGATTTTTGGATTTGGGGACCTTTTAGATTTTTGGTTTGTTTTTAGTATGTAGTGAAAAAATATTTTGTTTTCTATACTCAAGGATATGGAAAAATGGGACTAATCCAAGGTTTTTGAATAGAGTTTCTCGTCGGTTGAGAGGGAAAGTGAGTGGGCGGGCCGTAGGGTTGGGTTTTCGGGGTTGGCCCGGAGGGGTAGCGGGGTATTTCCTGAAGAGTAGGTCAAGGTCGGAGTCCCCGGCTAAACCCTCAACAACCCCCGCTTCACCTCCTCGACACCAACCACCCACGTCATCGCAAAGGCCCAACGAAAATACCCAATCCATACTTCCCCCCTTCCCACCCTCGCCTACCTTCAATGTCAAACCTCCCTCGAAAAACCCTCCCGGGATCCCCTCTGATGCTGCCAGATTTCCAAGGTGATTCCCCATCGAGATTTCGAGTTAAAAGTGCAAGTTTTACGGAAGAGACCTTTCATGCCTAAAAATAAATTTGAAAATTTCACCTCGGATGAGACACAAATAGACATTTTATCGCCAAATCGTTGAAAAAGTCATTTTTCTTTAAAGAAAAAATCGACACTCAAAAATCCCCAGAATCCAAATTAAAAAAAAACATTTTCCTCATAAAAACCCATTATTTTGTCCATAAATCTTGATTTTCACTTTAAAATGTGTTCGTAAATAAATCATAATCGAAGGTGTTTTGAAACGAGGGATGGGACTTTCATTCCGTCCTCCCACGGGCGGGAGAGAGTGAACGCCGTTGCATCATGCACTTTCTTAGCCTAGTTTTCACTTAAAAATCTTCCACCCCGAATCACATAACCATATTCCCTTATTTTAACCTCACACAATTGGCCTCCCCATAAATTCCGAATGACTAGAAGCCCTCCCGGTTACGCAATTTCACTCTCAATGACAATCGCTTAATTTATAACCCCGGAAAGGTGAAAAAAAGAGTACCAGAGGCCCCTTTCAATTTTTTTTCTATTTCTGTTTTCTAGGAAAGGTCACGACCGCTTACACTTTCCTCTGGTCTAGTGAAAGTGACTCCACTCCCGTCTTTAATATTCTTCTTTTTAATGATGAAAAAAATTTCGACAACTTCCTATCGATTTTTTATTAAATTTTCAAAGTTTTAATACTGCTTTATGGTTGAAAAGATTAATTTTGAGTAAGTTTTTCACTTTAATTAATTATAAGGAGCCATTTTTGTCGACAAAATGCGATTAATACAACTTAGAACGTGGAAAACTTCATTTCTGAAGGACTTAATTACTTTTTCTGCCGCTGGGAGCTCTCCAATTGCTTCTTTATGCCTTAATCAGGTTGGGGATCGAACCCAGGACCATCTGGATGATAGGGTTTTTAGGATTGCATTGGTTAAAAAATAAAATCGATAGAAATTTTTCCCAGTCGACTTGAAAGCCACGATCTGTTATAGCAGAAAACAATAAAGTAATTAGCTGAAAATGAATGCAGTTCATTTTTGTTCCGGTTTGATAGCCATCATTTCATAAAGCACGACTGGGAGGCACGAGTTTTCTAGGTGAAAGTCTTTTTTTTCTCTCCGTTTGTTTATGCTCGTACACTCTCTTTCGGTGGGAAATTCAAGACGATACCGGAGTGGGAAGAATCCGAGCCACGTGGACCCCGCGACGATTTGGGTCACGCGTTGCTTCATCACTCAAGAACTTTCGCTTTTAAGTCCTCCCCACTATGATTTTCGTACATCTGTATTTTCAAGGTGTACGTTGCATCATATGCAATTACCTGGAAGACATTGTGAGCGGTTTTTTGTGGGTTGAATAGGGAAAGAGGATCTATTCCGGAAGGAGGGTTGAATGGATAAGGAAGTCGGATGAATGGTAAAACGTTTCTTCTAGGGGAGGGTGAGGGTTACTCAGCACGTGCCTATCTCGACAAAATAGGGCAGAAAAACACCCACAAGGCTTCCTCTTCCAGACGAGCACCTTGTACCGCTATTTCTCCCTTGGAAAAACGAAATGCATGACACGTGTGAGTCTCAGCTGCTTCAATCCTCCTTGATTTTGATCAAAAAAGTATGTTTAAACGAATTTCAAATCTAACAAGGTATATAATATAACCTAAAGATTTCTATTACTCTATAATATCTTCTAAGTTCTATTCCTAACAAGATATATTTTTGAGGAAGTTTCGGTCTGCGGCAGCTCCAGACTTTTATCGAAAAATCGTTTAAATGACCCGATTTTTTCGAATGATTCCTCTGGAAAAAACGTTCATGAGCCCCTCGAGAAAAATTTGATGATGCAAAGGGTGAACTCAGGGGAATTTTCATTTTGATGAAAAAATAAAAGGGCGAGTGACTCACTCTGACTCAATACCCTTCTTCGTGGCGGTACGAAGGGTTGTATTATTCAGACGGTTTTCCAAAGGGGGAAACCCTTGGACGAAGGACGAATTTTCTCTAGAAGGAAAAAAAAGGCGATTAATTTTACCATAATGAGGTGTGGGGGCCTAAAAATGGCAGCTGTCCTTATGAATTTTTCGTCGGTAATTTCACAGGTGGAAGTCGGCGTGTACCGGCCTACCGGCTTATTAGACCGTGTCTAGTTTTTCGCTCCCCCTCCCATTGTTAGCAGAGCACGAGGGGGCCATTAAATTAATTTATGCGCCTTCTTTTAATGTTCATGTCACAAGTGCGAAAAAAAACTCAGGGATTTTCAGAGAATGAAATCTATAGGATGCACAGGTTTAAAATAATCCCCGGCTAGAAAACGAACGTTTGAAATTATTTTGAGAACATGAGGGACAAGGTTGCGTACTTGAAATCCCAAGTTTTACTTTCCTTTTCTCTCTTTCTTCCCACGTTCTCTCCGTTATAAAGAAAATTTAAATACAGTTGGTTTTTTAAACAATTTCCTGAACTTTTTCGCCTTATAATTTATTCCTGAGTCATGTCTGATGCCAAAT
This sequence comes from Orius laevigatus, assembly GCA_018703685.1. Classification (NCBI taxonomy): domain Eukaryota; kingdom Metazoa; phylum Arthropoda; class Insecta; order Hemiptera; family Anthocoridae; genus Orius; species Orius laevigatus. The sequence continues at coordinate 190,519 of JAGWEN010000141.1, read as the reverse complement.
TGCATTTTCAAATTTCAATTTGAGCCTTTTCAGTGATATTTGTCGTTCAATATAATCCCTAATAGCATTAGCGTTTTCAGTAATGAGTGCGTTTGCCAGTTTTTGCCAACTAAATGAAAATCGTCCCAAAAAGCGACCATGATAATGGGGCGGGGGAGATAGCCAGTTAAGGAATTTGGAAAATTTGGATTAACCTTTTAAATAACCCAATTCGCAATAAACCACTAAATCTAGCAACCCAGCCCAGTACCCCGTACCCTTGAATAAACTGTTGTCAGGTTGGTAAATTTTACGATAGTATAGCACCAATAACGCCCAAACTGTCAACTCTGCAGCCTCAATTCTGATTATAGTTTCGAGGGTTTATCCCAAATTAAACTTCTTAAAAAAAAACTTAAATGGCCCAATCTGGTGATCCCCAGTCATAGTGATAATAAAGTTGCCAGTGTGCGGGATTCAGTGCAATTTGGGCTACCACACCCCAATTGCGTGAACTGGCCACTCAACCACGGCCACCCTTCCTTTCCTTATTACAACCGCCAGTTTTTGTGATATATTACAAATTGGGAAAATTAAAGCATCCTAATAGCCCAAAGTGGCAACCCTGCCCCCTCCACCATAAATATTGATTGCAGTGTCACCAGTTTCAGCAATTGAGAATTTGAGGATTGGGCCACTGAAAACGTAAAAAAGTAACCTGATAGCCCAAACCGACGATCCTGGTCCTAAAATTATTCAAGTTACAGCGTTGCCAGTTTGGGCGGTTCATTAAAAATTGGGCTAAAAATGTAACTTAATAGCCCAAACTGGCCATTAATAGCCCGTTCCTCCACTTATCAAGATTACTGCCAGTTTGGGCGGTTCATCGTAAATTGGGCTACAAAAAAGGGACTTAATAGCCCACACTCGCGATCCTACCCCTTCCTCAGTAATCCTGATTACAGAGTTGCCGATTAATTCACATTGGGCTGCTGCAAAAGAAGCCCAATCGCCCAAACTATCAACGATGGCGTTACCAGTTTGGGGAAGAAGCTCATTTTCGCTTTAGGAACTCCTATATGGTCGAAATTTGACTTGATCAAAAAATGATTTTGATCGTAGAATGTAGATCAAAATTTTTTAAAGGTAAATATTAATTTTTTTATCATAATATTTAATTATATAAATACTCGAGTGGTTGTTTAATTGTTTGAGAAATAACAAAGGATATTTGTAAGGATAAAATTGAAGGTTGAAAGACAAAAAGGAATTTCTTTTAATATAGATTTAATATTGACCCAATTCGAGGTGGGGGAGTGCTAGAGTGGTTACTCGGGGCGGGGAGAAGGCCGAGTAGATAATTGTTGTTTTTTTTCCGTCTCACTCTTTTTGAAAAGGGGGAAAGAAAAAAAAGAAAAAGAAGTGTTTTGGGACAGGGGCGTCCGGGGTGGAGGGCGGCTAAGTGCGCGCGCAATCCCCCACCTCGGATCCCCAACAGTCGACCGAGAGTTCATGAAACCTTTTCAAGGACAAGGGCAGGAGATCGAGAGAGCGGCCGCTAGGCAGAGCACTTTCAAGCCGGCCTCCTTCAGTGTTGTTTGTGTGCGAGCGATATAGGACGACAAAAACAATACAAAATTTTTTTTATACTAAAAATCCGGTTTTCGTTAATTTTTCTCAAATTAGTTAAATTTGAAGAAAATTTTTTTTTAAGTTTTTATTTTATTTTTTATCATTTTTTTAAATCGAATGTGATATGCAACCGGGTGGACATACTAATAGCTGCGACGGTGACTTCAGGGTCCCACAAGCACCTCCAGTCGTGACTTCAACGACTTGCCCCCCGCCGCCTCCGATGCTACCTCCGCCCCCGCCACCGCCTCCGAAATTCAGGACCCAACACGAGGAACCATCAAGCTCAATGCCAGATCTCGGTAAGTCCACTTTACTTTTCAAAATATCCAACACGTGACATTCAAACAACATGAAAAATTTGCTGCTTTTCCGCTCAGATTTCCCCAAAAAAATTATTTTTTCAAATTTTGACCATTTTAAAGTGAACGTCAAATTGACACAAATTAAATAAGGCAGAAGATTTTGTTCAATTTATATCATGAATGAAATATTGTAGGGGGATGGGTAAACGGGAGTATAAAATCTAATGGTTGCCTAGGTAACGACCCCTCATTCTAAACAACGACGTAAACAAACTTTTCGTCTATTTTAATTTGTAATCCCACACGCACACACACACACACTCACACACTCGCACCAAAAATGCAAATTAACAATGGCCGCATTCAGGGTCAGATCCTTTAAAAATTATATAACGGACGAAAATTTTCAAATTTGAAATAAAATTGATTTTGTTGTCTAGTTGTTTAATTGAAATTAGTCTGTCGGCATAGAAACGATCTGAGTCATCCCGAAAACCTGATACCGTCTGGATATGGGCATTATTTAATCAATAAAATGCTCATAAAGGTGTTAAACGCATAATTCTCGGAGGTGTAAATATTCAAATGAAACAAATAAGTATTAATTGTGTTTTTATCACGATATTCAATTACGGGATAATGTAATTATTAATTTTTTGTTTGTGGATGAATTCGTTTAAAAATGGACCTGGGGCGCCTCAAAAACGCTTAAAACTCTGAAACGTGTATTGTGAGTCTGTATGGACCGCCTGCGTTATCACATCTCCCTACTATACGGTCCCATCGACTTATTAGTAGTAGGTAGATTAGAAACTATTGGACCATGGGGTTTAAACCACGGGAGCCTTTTGGATTACCTAGATACAGAAACTACCAGAAACCTTTGGATTTGATAGAGGCAAAACTCCGGGAACCTTGGGAGGTACGCCGTAGAACACGGCAGCGTTCCGCCAAGCAAAACCTCGAGTTTTTATGAACTCATGGCTCCTTGACGCGAAAAACCGCTTTATATGGCAAAAAACACTAGTTTAGTGACTTTCTTTCCCAGAAAATGGAAGTTATGAGTTTTTAAATGAAATTTAGAGGCCCCAGATTGAATTTTTTAGCAATTTGGGCAACGCTAATCTAAGCCCAATTCGGAGATAAATTGCCCAAGATGCAAAATACAAAATATTAGCTTTTATTCGCGCCCAATAGGACAACCTTGCTCGAAAGTTTGATTAGTCGATGCTAATAATTCAAAAAGTACCTATTCAAAAAATTCCAAAGTCTACCTAACAGGAATCTTGGGTCCAGCCCACGTGAAAGAGGGTTAAAATTGGCTAAAAAGATGTTCAAACCATTCTAAATCAAATTACAAGAAGAATCTTTAAAAATCATGTGGCAAAAGACGAATAAACGATGCCACCAGTCGGGTGCAATCGTGGGAGACCTTATCCAGCATCCATCACTTCTTCTATAGCGAGGATATTAAAAGAATTAAACCTTATTAAATTATTACCTCAAACCTTTTGAAGGGTCAAGATATTTTCAATATCTCAGCTACATATATGATATAATGACTATTTAATCCCCCTGGATTACATCCAATGTATGTACATATTAGTAAGTCACGTCAATCTAAACATTATTATTTATTAATCTCGGATAATATTGATTACGATATTATTGCTTACGTCTTTACTATTTTCTGGTATGTACGAAGTCCTTTGACATCAAAATATTAATAAAAACAAAAAATTCCTAAATATGTAAAAATTTGCATGAAAAATAGAATTTTTGAGGTCCTTTGACTCAAAAGCGTATTAACAATCTAATTAATGTTCAATCGTTCATGTCCCCTATTAGTGCAGGTTCAAAACGAGTCGTTCCGAGGTCAGGTCGTTTCCCAGGCAACTAAGGATAATGTAGAAAATTCTTTCTCTTTAATTTACAAAAAGAAAGATGTTTATTGGATTTGAGATGTTGAATGGAAGTTGCGCAATGTAGGAAAAAGGAGAGGATCCCGGCTGCCCTAGTTTACGATATAAAAGGGCATTTGTAAAAGGACCCTGAATAGGTCTAGTCACTCTCCCTTTCTTAAGAGGGCCCAATGCAGCTGCCTATTACAGGTGGAGGAGGTTTAGGGACCATGAGTGACCCTGATTTTTTTCAACCTGCTTTATTAATCCGATAATTTCCTTCCTCCACACGTCCAGGATTGATTTTTTTTTTAGCAAATTTCAATTCTGCAAAACCGAATGTTTTTTTCTTTCTTTTCTTTTAAAGCTTGACGAGAATTGAACCTGAAATCGTTACGTAAGAGGAGGGCGCGTTGAGTCCGTCAAGAATAAAGATTTCGGGATCATGGGATTGATGGATTGCACCCAAGATTTTAACCTTTTTGGGCGTTTTTATTTTATTTTATTTTCTTGGTCGAATGGTTTAGGCTATCTAGGAACGTGTCAGCGTTCCGGCCCGCCACGCAATATTTTTTCTCAGCTCTCCGTTTACCGATTGACTTGAAAATAGTCCCAAATCTCCTTTTTTTTATGGCTTAATTTCAAGTCCATCGGTCTGAAGGGAGCTGAGAAAACGAAATTTCCTTTTTGATTTGAGTTTCCTGACTCTCAAACTTTTGTCGAAATTTGTGGAGGTTTCTGATAGTTTTGAAGTTTTCAATGGATCCTAGGGGGGTGAGGCAAGGGGGCACCTTAAATAGAAAGGTGGAACGGGAGTATAATCATTTAAAAAATATATGTATTCAAAAATATTCACACAGAATATAAAAAAATAAAAGGAAAGAAGTGAAACTCAAGAAAATGTTTCAATATCGGAAAGGGGCAGAGAATTGCCTGACTCCGTTATTTCCTTATTTTGACGACCTTTGAGGTCGGACACGCCTGCCTAACAAGGCCGAGATTTATAAGAAAATAAAATATTCGAAACAAAAAGAAAAAACGTCAATTTTCCTTGATGGCATTCTAGATGGTAAACACAGATCTCATTATAAATCGAAAGTTTCCCGGAACTCTGATATTTTTAGAGAGAGAGAGAGAGAGAAAAAAAGCTGTCTATTGAGTGTTTATGATTAAAAAACTAGGAAGTGTTGGAGTCCAAGACTATGTCAAGGTCTTTCCGTTGGTGATACGCGTTATAATAAAATCAGGAAGAAAATATTTGCTTTGGCTTAGCCTGCGTTGCGTTTATGTGTGTTAGTATGTGTTTTTTTCCGTTCTCGACCTTGTGAGTTGCAAAGGCTCTTCCTGGTTCGATTTGTCCTCTAAAAGGTGGAGAGGGTGAGAAATCTAGAAAAGGCGATAAAAACGAAAAGAAAGTGAAATAAGGCCCCCCCTTCGAGAAGAAAGTCGTCCTCCTCCGCTGGCCGTGCGGTAAAAGTGAAGAAAGAGTTACACCTTTATGGGTCAATGTCAATTTTCACTTTTCAAATTTTTTTCATTTTCGTTATGTATTTCCTTCATGACCTTTAGTGGGAAAATAAAGGATCAAATTTTTAATCCCCTCTCCAATTTTTTTTTCCTCTCTCGTCTGACAATCGAGTCGAAACCGAACTGGGCCTCGAGTCAAGGGCAATATCAAGGACGGAATTCTCGTTTTATAAAAGTTTGTCGAATTTATTATTTCGTGGGGAGAAATAAAATATGTGGGAAGTTTAAAAAGTAACTGGACTTCCTTTTTTTTTCTATAATAAATTCTTATACGCGTTTTGTTTGAACTTGTCATTGAATTATTTTCGCTAACGAAGAGCGAAGGCCCCACTCAAGATTCTTCCTGGAATATGGACGGTTGGATTTTTTTCCAAGGTGCCCAAACAACTACCAAATTTTAGGATACATAATTTATTTTGTAAAAATTCATTCATCTAGAAAGAGATTATGTACAGAGATCATTTTTATGATAAAATTCCACCTAAAAATTAATCTTTCTTGTCAATAAAGGGTCAAAGTCAACCGGTTGTATTTTCACTTGAAAAAGGGCCGAAGTTTACCAAAACTTTAATCTTTCTTGTCAATAAAAAGTTCTACTTGTCAAGAAGGGTCAAAGTCCTCGTAAAATTTGATCTAAGGGTCATAGCTAACTCTGTAAGGGTCCTAATCGTCGAAAAATGAAGGGTCACATTGAATCTTTAAAGGGCCCTACTTGTCGAAAAAGGGTCGAAGTCATGTATAGGGTCAAACTTAACCTTAATGTTGATCATTCTTGACGAAGGGTCATAACTCATGGAAAATTGTCAATCAAGGGCCATAGTGAATCTTCTTTATATGGCCCTACTAGTCGAAAAAGGGTCAAAGTCCATATAAAATGATCTTTATAAATTATAGTCAATGAAGGCTCATAGTTAATCTTCCAAGGATACTTCTCGTCGAAAAAATGGTCTAAAATGGTCCTTATCCACTGTCCATCTCCGTACGGCAATACTCGTCGAAAAAGGGTGAAGTCGAACGAAAATGGTCTTTATCGTCAATAATTAATATCGTTAATAATTAACAGGGCCCTACTCTTCGAAAAAGACCACTCAAAGATTTTTCCTTCTAGAAAATAAAACGTTCAATCATTGAAAAATTGTCCGAAATAGAGCTAAAAATTTAACTAACTAGGGAAAATAACCTGTATACCAAAATAATTGTTGAGAAAAAAAAATCTTCAAAAATCCTGTTTTTAGCGAAGCTACCTATTTTGAAATGTCATTGACGTTTTTTTTTCTGTTGACCATGAAAACGAACTAGGAAGTGGGTAATCCTACCTGATAGTGATAATCATTGGCTCATATCTTGTTATTAAACATTCCTAATCGTCGGTTTAAAAAAAGGAGGCCCTTTGGTTCCTCCTCAATTCATAAAAAAAAAGGGATCCTTGAGTTCTTTCCGTGGGAGAGGAAGATGTGACCTCAGAACAATTTTTTCTTCGACTTTAAAGGGGCCTCACGAGACAAAAAGTAGCGCAGTTGGTATTGTAAAAGGGTTTTCGACTAGGATTACCTGGGGGGGTTGCGTGGCTCGGAACAGATTGCTTCAGGAAGTCTGCTACCATTCTTTTACTTTCCCTTTTATTTCGAATTCGTCTATTTTTTGTGTTTTATGCCTCTTCCCCTCCTTGTAATTGTGCGTCTAGACGTCTGCGAAGAGCGAGGGCGAAACCTTGAATTCGAAACTGGCGTTTTCTCCTCGAGTCCTTCCTCTTCTAATTGACATGCGCTTCCTACATCGAGATCATTTAATTCAGGCTTACGGAATGACCTAATTCTTTTTTCTTCAAACCTAAAATGGCCAATTACGAATGACTCGTCCATTCTAGGAAACGTTGTGTGGAAGTAATCAATCCTTTTTTTCATGTTCCACGGAATCAAATTATTTCTACGGCTTCCACATATTTCCAATCATCAACCATCACTGGAAAACGTTCGTACTGTATTAAAAAATATGAATATAAATAACTTTTGTATTACCCTTCTATCAAATTTCAACAATTAAGCCATTTTTTAACTGAAAATACACGTTTTATAACATTTTTTTAGTCTTAAATGTAAAAAATTTTAAAATTAAGCAATGAAAATAGTGGTTATTTGTTGAAGAATGTGGAAACATTATCCAAAAGGGTCTTCTTCATCTATAAAGGGTTGAAGTGAATCTTGAAAGAATCCTACTTGTCAAAAAAGGGTTTAAGTCCACACAAGAATTTTTCTCTGTCATTGCATGAGTTAAGAATCATTATTTCCTGTTCCTGTTCCTGGTCCTGTTCTTCAAAAAGGGTCAAAGTCCAATCAAAATTGGATCTTTCTTGTCAATAAAGGCTCCTAGTTAATCTTCAAAGGGTCCTACTCGTCGATAAAGGTTCAAACTCTGCCAAAACTTTGTTCTTTTCTTGCAATGATGGGTCATAATTCATAAACGACAATTAATTCATAAAAAACAATTTAGACAGGGTCCTACTATTCAAAAGGGCTCAAAGTCCAACCAAAATTTGATCTTTCTTTTCAATAAAAGCCCATAGTTAATCTTCAAAGGGCCCTATTCCTAGAAAAAGGGGTCAAAGTCTTACTTATATTATTTTATTTTATTTTATTTTATTTATTTAAGCTCCACAGTACGTAGCGACCATTACGGATCTGTCAAAAATGTCATTACATAAGTCCACCAAAACTTTACTCTTTCTTGTCAATAAAGAGTCAAAGTTAATCATTAAAGGGTCCTACTCGTCAAAAAAGGGTCAAAGTCCAACCAAAGTTGGATTTTATTTGTCGATAAAGGGTCAAAATTAATCTTAAAAGAATCCTACTAGTCGTAGAGGATCTTTATCAGTAAATTGAGTCCAATTCTAACGTAATATATTTTTCAGCAAGATTTTGAGCCCTATCTTTATAAGGTTTGTAATGTTAAGATTTCACTTTTGGTCCTTTTGCCAATTTAAAATAGGTGAAATCTCATTATGGTATGGAAAGGAAACAATGATTGATCCTTAAATCCAGTAAATCCCAAAGCAATATTTAAGAAAACAGTGAAAGTCTGAAAGTGAAATCAGGGCTCTCAGGTATTTCAAGGGTCGTTGAGTAAAAGACCCTTTTTTTTTTCCTTCTTCATCTCCAATATCTCGGTCTCTCTTTTTCTCATATCCCTTACGTGAATCGTCTGTTCTACGAAAACGTCTGTTACCTGAAAACGAAAGGGGGCCATATGTGGCGTTCGTCAGCTGGTTGCCACCTGCCCCCTTGAAAAAAAATTTGTTTAGGACCAAAAAAGTTCGACCTACAAACCTTGAACCCGAGATTAGGCCTCAGATTTACGAAGAGGTTTTTATGCAGTCGAACTCTTTTTATGATCTTCATTGTTTAGTCCTGAGGATGAGGGTGAAGTTGAGTGCAACGGACGGAGGCCAGTACTCCCGTCGTCGAGGCCCTTGACCCAGGAGCTCCTTCCGCCTCGCCGTTTTTACCATCCCTCCTTCCTTCGGTTATCATTCCTAAGGTCACCTCCACATCTCCTCACCGTCGACCAACATAAAAGCCTCCCGAAAACCTCAAATATCCTTGCCTCTTTCAAAGAAGTATTTTTAAAACTTTTAAAAGACAGGCTCATTTATTTGTCTTTAGTATTCAAATGCACGTCCTGTCTATTCCACGCTTCCCCTATTCAACGTCTATTTCCGACGAATGCACTCGACTAAAATGTGGGGTAGACAGCCTCAAGTTAATTTCTTGTCGGGCAGGGGACGCCTGCATTATTTTTGTTAGTGTCAACGACTTTTTCCTCCCCTAAGTTATTTTAACCTGGAACTTTGTCTCAACTTTTAGCTCCTCTTTGTTTAGTTAGCCATTTTCAAGAAGCTAGTGGGGGAAAGAATTTTTGAGGATGTTTTCCAAGAATGTAGCTTCAGACTTCTCTGTTTTCAGTTACTTACTATAAATGACATAAAAAATTTAATTAAATTAAAAAGCTCTTTTCCTTTTGTTTTAATATTCTCTAAGTATGACCTGGTTTTTTGTGCTTATGAGAATTTTATAGAAAAACTGGGTCAAACCCTGGATTTTCATGTTTGGAAAATTTTCGACCTTGGCCTTTAATTTTTTATTTTAAATTAAATTATTCACCCTTGAGTGTCCATGAATCACTCAGCCCCTCCCCCCCTTTGGGTCTGATTAATTGGAAATATGCGAAGATGAGTCAGAAAATTGACCGTGTCTATTTTGGAATATTCGTCTAACCTTCAACTTTCGTTTCTTTTATTTCTTCTCCTTAGGTCAGTATCACTCGAGTTCCTGGCTTGAAGCCACTCGAGGGTCGATGGGCTATTTTTGGTCTTGAAAAATGTCATCCGGATAAACAAGAATTTGAAAGAAAAGAGTGAAAACGTGGGCCCGAAGTGAAAAAACGGTTTTTTTCATGCGGAATCTCTGCCTTAGGGCACAAGGGACCCCTCACTGAGGGGCGAATTACAAACCGGGTTACACAGTCACATCCAAATGTTGAAACCCTTTTGTGTCATCAAATTGGAAATACAAATGGTTTCTACTTCAAACGTCCATATCTTCCTTAATTCCAAACCGATATTCTCGTTTGGAATCTACTCGAATCTCGCCAAAATCTTCTCAATGAAAATTCTCGAATTTTTTTCAGGACTTTGCAATTTTTTGAGAGGGTCACCAATTTTTGAGTAGGTAGCTATTATGATGGTTAACGTTGGGTAAAAATTTCATGAAATTAGTATAAATGGTTCTCGAGTGAAAAAATCACTTCGACTACTTCCTCTCGTTGAAATTTAAAAAGTATTCAGGTTGGATACTTATTTTAAGTGGTGTCAACCCTCGACTATTTCCGGAAACGGCGGCGGTGACAGCGAAGGGGGTTCGGGGAGAGCTATGGGTGAATGAACCCCTGCACTACTCCACCCTCGCGCCCTTTGCCCTTTAGCACTCCACGGGGGCGTTTACCTCTCGAGGATCGCTTTATCCCTCATCCTATTTTTTGTCTCGCATGAAAATGTTCAAAATGAAGGTAAAGTTGTCGTTTTCACCCTTTTTTATGAGGCGGCTACCGTCAATTAAGAGGATGAAACCGAAAGTCAAGGGTTCCGAAACGAATTTACCGTCGGTGGGTTCGAGAAAGTGGTTTTTTACTTTCACCCGAAGCACGCGTTCCTTTCTTTTCCCCGAGGCGAGGGCCCCCTCTCGGCCCGATAGACAAGCTTCGCTGCCCTAAAAGGTCGACCCGATAACTCAAATTGATAAAATTCCATTTTAAATTTTTTTTTTAGCGCGATAACGTTTTCAAGTTCGATGACACTTTATCGAAAACCTTGGATTTAAGTCCATCGAGAAAAAAAAATTGTTGACGCACTCCTATGACCATCCATCCAAGAACGTTGGACTTTGACCCTTTATCGGAATATTTATAGGAATTTTACCCTTCAAAGTTCAGAGACTATAATATTATAAAGGACTTTGACTCTTTTAGGTGGATTTGATTAAGTCGATTATGACGCTTTGACCCTATTTTCTACTTGGAAAGCACTTTCGAGATGGACTGTGACCCTTTTTGTGATGCTAAAACCCAAGAAATTTCACCCTTCTAAGTCGATGAAGCCACTCAAATCCCCTTTTTTCATCCCTGTCATTATAGTAAAGGTTTCGATTTCACCTTTTTGAAAAATGGCAACACACAACCTATTTCCGGCTTGTTTAAAAAAAAACCTAATTTGAGCCCTTGTATTATTTTAAGGGTGCTTTACCCCTCGTTTTATTTTCGGCCAAAAGGGAGTCGAGCTATTCCGGGATGTGGGGTTCAAAAGTACCCTCACTTTGTTAGACAAAAACTGACACTATGATAAGGCGGTGGTGCGATCTAGTTTTATCTCCTAAAATCATGACCCTTCTCCTGAGTGATATAGTGACAGGTGGATATTCAAATTTCCCCCTTGTTTTTGTTATTTGTTAAAAAAATTGTTGGTGCAGTCAAGGTTTCCTATGCACATGGGTATTGATTGAGATGAAAGGGGGGAGAAGAGGGAGCGGTTTTTGAGGGCAAAAGGGGGGTAGTGCACTCTAGACGGCGTCGCCGGTCGTCATAGAAACACCCTTTTCTGAAACGCACCCCTCGCTCGCCCACGCTTCCGAATCTCCAGCCCCTTCTTCTTCTAAATCAACCCCCTATGCGAAAATCCCCTTCCATCCGCATATTCCTTTTGTTTTAAACAAAAAGGGGTGACAAAAGTCGATATTTTTAATTATCGATATTAATTTTTCTTCTGGGTTTCGCCGTGTTGTCGCTTAGGAGGTGGTGGATGGGGGGGGGGTGAATTGAGAGGGGGAAGGTGAGTGGACTTCCTAAGCGCACATTCACCTTCTGTACCTACTCCACTACTTTGTCCACGCTAACGTAAATATTTGGCATTCTTTCTTATCAACAAAAGAAAATCAACAAGACCGAAATACTTAATAAAACAAGCCCTTTGAATAGCCCTGCTTTTCAGCATAAAAAAAAAATATTATATATAAAAATAATCCGGTCTAAAACAAAAACAAAAATCTACCTAAAAGAGAAGAAAAAGAAGCTTCAGCTAAAACTGAAAAGAGAAGCTTCAAGGAGGAGGACAATTAATGACCTTTATCTATACTGGAAATATATTGGAGGGAGGTAACGAGGTACATACTAGGTAGTAGGTACATAGTTGGATTTTTTTTCCAGTTGGGAAGGATTTTGGGGTGGTGAGTTGTTAAAATACATGTCAGAATTTTCGGTGGATCCGTACTCGTCAACAAAAAGCTTTTACTAGAATAGAATAAAACACTATACCGATTCGTCACCTGGCCAAAAATCAAGAAGTAGGTACTAGTAATAATGGGGACGAATATTCTGGAATATTTTGGTGGTGGGTGGTTGGGAAGTTGAGCATATGTATTGGGGTTGTAGGGGAAAGGTAGTTGTTTAATTTGTGTGGGGGAATATTGAGGAAGATTTTCTTGTGGGGGGGGGGACGTTGTGTAGGTGCTTGGTAGGGGGGTATGTGTATATACGTTTGTGGGGATGTGGGGGGAGTTGCGCAAGTTTTTTGCTGGGTTTAATGATATAAAGTGAAATATGTTGAGAGGTTATGGAGGAATTTGTGTCAATTTATTTAAGCCTGTTCTAAACCTAACACTGTTCAACAGTGTAAAATGCTAAAAACGGCAACGTTGGATCAGATTAGCGGAGTTCGTTTTTTGGAGTTGAATTTCAATTGTAAATTTTAGTTAGAAAAATTACCGTCAGGTGATAGCACCTGAAGACCGATTTTTCTTATTTCGATTTCCCGTGTTTCCTCCGAAACTACTGAACCGATTTTTGATTTTTCAGTCTTATTCGTCCAATGAAAAATTAAGTCTTATCATGATGTTTCCAAAACTCATGAGCATAGAATATAAAAGGCTCTTTCAGAAAATATTTTTCAAAAAAGTAAAAAATCGCACATGAATACATACGTTTATTTTTTTAATGATTTAAAAAAATATTAAAAAATATTCATTAGATCCGGAGAATCAACGTGATAGCACAGCCTTAAGTTGTATTGCCTCCTCAAAATTCCTCTAGAATTCTTGATACCTGGTCTGATTGAGGTATCGCAGGCTCATTACAATGGTTTTAAACTGCAGAAAATTTTTCAATGTTATGGACTTGAATATTTTGGGGATTAGCTAAATTTGTTTCAAAGAGAATAATATTTTCGGTGAGAAGTTGCCAAAATATTTGGAGGTGACCGGGTAAAGGAAAAGTAATATATCGGAGTAGGCTGCCACCCCTTTTTGACGTGACCGCCTCCCCCTTTTATAATTCCCTGATTTTATTATCCCATCAAGTGGAGGGGTTGGACTTAAATACATTTTTATTTCCGTCCGTTTTCCCCTCTTCACACTCACCCTCTCTCTCTCATGCGGCGGGAGATGGGAGGTGATCGCGGTGCGGTAAACGTTGCGAGCGGCGGGGTAGGGGCGAAGGGGGGGGGGCAACGGTGACATTGAACTCTAGAAGCAAGCGCAGTTCGCCCTAGTTCAAGGGCTCCACTACAGTCGGGGCAAAAACGGATTTGGACTCGCCTGCCCCCATCCGCAGCCTCTATTCGCCCCGTCGTTTATTACCTCCTCGGCAATATGAAGAGTACACTCACACCCAAACTTAGACCGATACGCATCACAGAATAACAACTAAATTCTCAACCTAATTACAACCTCTCATTTTTAATTATTAAAAATTACTTTTTCAAATATTTCTAACAATCCCGGACCACCCTGCATATACAATTTTTTTTCTTTTTTCATATAAATAATTATAATTTACGACCTCATAAAACAGATTCATAAACAAAAGAACGAGTGGGCCTGTATAAATAGCATTTTCTCAGCTTCATGTTGACCGATCAACTTGATATTTGGCAGAAATCTTCTCTAATATGAATAGAAAATGATTTAAAATTTTGAAGTCAATCGATCCTAGAAAAATTGAATTGAGTCTCATAATCAAATTCTCTATAAGAATACAGCCACATTATGTAGGTACATATTGGATTAATTTCTGTTTTTGACATTTTTCCATGTGCAAAAATTATGCAAATTAATAATAATATTCTTTTTGTTTATGCTAAAAGATGTTGGTAAGTTATTAGGCTCTAGAGAAATCATGCATGGGTTACCCTTTTTCCTCAAGCACGTAAATAGAAAAAAAAGGAAATTTTATGTGTAAATTAAAATGTTTATGTTGTTATAAAAGGGAAGGTAAAATTTTTTTCACCTTAACATTTCGGAGTGGATTGGTATGCTATCTAGCGGAAAGGTGAGTGACTAAAGGAGAGAAAGGACGTCTCTGAACTTGTACGCCCCTAACGGACGTTCCCCGAAGTAATATCGATCACCGACCTTGGGTCGGTCAAGGGCATTTCCCCTGAAGCCTCATTCATATCCTATTAATCACCCGCACATTTTTATTTAAAATAAAAAATTCTTTTATGTTTATTTGTTTTTCTCAAACATAAAATGCTTGAAATTTTCATTTTTAGTGGTAAAATCCCCCCCCCCTGTTCTTGAGATCGAAACGTTTCACCCCCTTGATGAAACAACCCCGCTTTTGATCCTCTACGTTTATAATGAATATTTCACTTTTAAACAAAAACGTGAGATTTAAAACGCTGTGGTGGAAGGAACGAGATTTCGTTTTCGCACATAAATAATGCATTTTTCGCCCATTGTCTCTTTTTCTTTGAATTGGCACGGTCGAGCGGGAAACTGGTCCCCGTCGCCGGATAGAAAAAGAGACGAATGGGTCGCCTTATGACATTGCGTCACCCCATAATTTTTTTTTAAGGGGAAAGTCAAACGGGGGAGTGAGAGAGAAAGATTCTGGATTCCCTCTCACCTCACGCTTGAAAAGGGGGCACGTGACGATTGCTAAACAGTCACATTTCTACACGTGGACCCTCAGATGAGAGTGACACCCGACCGTTATTTTTCTTATTTAAATTTCATCAAATCACATGGCACATTAAATGAAAATTTTTTCCTTCCCTCCCCTTCTTTTACAATTCGATTTTTTTTCTCTCTCTCTTGAACCCCCTTTCATATCTAATGAAAATTTATCAAACTTATTGAAATGTTGATAATACAAAATTTAAATAAAGATATTTATTATTAAAATATTTTCATACTGATTCCATTGCATACAGCTGATCAAAATCAGATGGGGAAAAATTGCATTACCTACGACTACGAGTAAACTGTAGGACTCTGATTAGATGGAGTATGACCCTTCATTGAGGAAAACACACTCGAAATGAAATATGACCCTTGAACGGAAAACCAATCTTATTTAGATGTATTTTGGCCCTTTTATTGATGAGACATTATAGCCTCCCTTTGACCCTTTTGTTGGCGGGAAAAGCCACTCTAAGTGGTCTTTTGACCCTAAATTACATTAAATGACACTCTAGGTGGACTTTGGCCCTTTATTTCCCTGAAAAGACACTTTAGGGGGACTTTGACACTATTATTGGCGGAAAAAGACACTCCAGGTGGTCTCTGACCCTTTAATTACAGGAAAGTAACTCTTGGCGGACTTTAACCCTTTAATTGCGGGAAAAGACACTCGTGGTGGACTTTGACCCTTTTATTGGCAGAAAAGGCACTTAAGGTAGACTAAGAGGTATGACCCTTTACTGACAAAAAACACACTCGAGATGAACCTATGACCCTTGAACGGAAAACCACTTATTACATAGATTGATTTCAGATGGACACCCACACTTTGACCCTTGTTTCCACTGAAAAAAAAACACGAAAGAACACTAAGTATATTATAACCCTTTCATTAATAAAAACACTACAGATGCACTATATGACACTTTATTGATGGATTATGACCCTTTATTGATAGAAAAGACACTCCAACATGATAAAATGTTTTCTCTTTTTAAATGTAACTACTCTGACACCTAGAATTTTAGATGGTACATTAAAACCATTAAACCATGACCCTTTATGGTATAATTTCTTTTCTTATCGAAAAGGGGTCAAAGTCCTCATCCCAGGTTTTTCTCATCAAGAAAACTTTTCTTTTCGAAGGGATTGGATGTTGAGGGATGTTCGGAGAGTTGTCGAGTGGAGGATGTTGGTTTTGTGGGGAGAGTTGTGTAAGGAAAGTTTTCGTCGGAGGAAGCTCCAGACGATCAAATCTTAACGTTTGAACTTTCTCAATTTTGTATTGCGAAAAATTGAGACAAAGTTTACTCTGGAATTTAGGCTTGAAATCGTTATTCGCAAATCGAATATAGGGACAGCCAAGCTAATTTTGTTTTCTGCTCCGAAGATATTTCCCAAAATGTGGCGGGAGAGAGTGGAATGACGCAAGTCCCTTCGTTTCCTAGTTTTTAAAACTTCTCTTTTCGAGGGGGAGCTCGGAGTAGGAGAACCCTGGGCTAAACGAGAAAAGGTGAACGATCTCTCACTAGGTCGTGACGTCACACATGCGCAATACTCGTACCCCCCGTCGGCCACTCTATTCAGATCCGACCATCAAATATCTCCCTCCTCCCACCACCTTTTTAAACAAAATCCATCCTTTTAATCCCAACCCCCAACGTTTTTTTTATTCCTAGAAATTCAACCCCAGACCAACTTTTTTTTTCCCACAAGTCCTGTTTTTCCCACCCCACAACCCATTATCTTCATACTAGATAAACAATCAAGTTTTGCAATAAAAAAATTTTTTTTATCAGGTTTTATATGAAGCACTCAACCCAATTTTTCCCTTTTTTTCTACAGAGGTGAATTACCTTTTAACTTTTTTTTTTATTTATTTTTTTCCACTTATGATATTTAAAAAAATTATTTATCAAGCAAATTTTTAGTTTATTTAAATTCTCATATTATGCTTGGCCCTTTATTCTCAAAAACTAACTACAGTCGACTCTCGATAATTCAAAATCCAAGGGATCTCAGAAAAAATTCGAATTATCGAATTTTCGAATTAACAACATGTTCGAAATATCGAGAGGCAGAAAAAAATAATTCGAATTATCAAACATGTAAACATTGGAACTCAAAATTCGATTTACAGAACGTTATGAAAAAAGTTATTTCGAATTATCGAGCATTGAAAATTCGATTTATAGAACATTGGGAAGGAATAATTTCGATTTATAGAGCGTTTTGTTTTCCCTTTTAGAGAAAAATGATTTCGAATTATCGAGCGTATCCAAATACAAACGATTTTTTCGAATTACCAAAGTGACAGGCTTGGAAGTTCGAATTACCGAAAAATTCGATTTATCGAGAGTCGACTATGTATAACGTATGTATGTATAACGCATTTCATGGTTGGTTTTGCTTGGCTGGGCGGAACGCTACCACGACATCAGAAGCATCAAAATTCAAAAATAAAGGGTGAAAGTAAATTTAGAACGCTTTTCTTCGTCTTATCACGTTTTCCCAGGCACGTTCTTCAACGTGTTTTCGTCATTATTCATGGGGGTCGAAATTTACAAGTATTTTCCGTCAAAATATTTAAAATGTAACTAGTGGGTGATCTAAATGCAAGTTTTTACTTTCTAGGATTTCAAAATTTATTCAGAACACGTGATTCGGAATTTTGGGTTTGAAAACGTGTTTGGATATTTCAAATTTTAATGTGGAAAATTCCTCTTTTTAGAGAGGGAATTTAGGAGAAAATAGTTGACGGTGGTTTGGGTGGACTTAAAATAGGAGGGGCGGAGTTGACCGAGGTCTTAATAAAATTGGTGTGGGGATGGGGGATGAGGGGGGTGGGGGTAGGGGGCGGCAGTTTTACCGCCTCCCCCTTCAAACTCGGGTCACCCGGTCGTTCAACCCGCTTTCTCGATCTAGGGCAGGGACGAGGAATTGCAAATTCTATCTCGACGAGATTCCGCCCCGAATAAAAAAAAATCCAAAGGGAGAAAATAAAGTGACTATCATATCGAACACTATCAATCTTAATTTTTTAACTTCCTCAACTATTATCGGAGCTATAGACCTAAATGTACTTCCATCTTTGATTAGGCACGATTCTCTTTTTATGCATTCAATGAATCGTTCATAATAAAAATTTCAAACAGAAAACTTTGATATTCAAAACAACCCTAACCAACCCCAACCTATTCAATAGTGCCCCACTCCTGTACTGATTTTCAATCCAGGAAACTCTCAGTAAAATCTAGACAAAAACATCATACATATAACTATCACATATCATACATATAACTCAGAACCTCACAAAGCCCTAAGGGAAAAAAAAATTGGTGAAAATCAGTTTCAACTTAAAACATAACTACCACAATTGTTTACATTTTGCTCCTTTTCCACATTCTGAACTAAAGAAAGTTCTTGCCTCACCCTCCTGGGGTTACGATAGCCTAATTAAATTGACTAATTTTTATTTATTTTTTTGTTTAGGTAAGTACCAGCCAGTGTAAATTCATCATTTGTAAGTAAAATATTTTTTTGTGCAAAATTGTTTTTCGTGATTTGAAACGTTTCTGATTTTTTGTTGGAGAGAAAAAAAAAATTCACTTTTTCAGGTTAGCCTTCCCAGGTCGTTGTCCTTTGACCAACTCTCACTTTCCGTCCTTGTTTATTCCCTGGAAATACCTCTCGCTAAAAACAATAAACGCTCCAAGTAAGCGATTTCTCAAAAAAAGCCTCTCAGAAATGGGTTTTCCTAAACAAATTAACCATAAAGAAATATTAAAAAGCCTTAAAAAATATCCAAATAGTGTTAAAACGGCCGAAAAGAAGGCGAAAGGGGAGTGGGTAGGCCGGGAGGGAGGGGACCGAGAGGGTTACGAGCCTCAGTGTATCCCCAGACGCCGGACGAACTCCGAGTGTTTTTCTTGTGTTCCTTCCACTTTTTGGACCACAACAAAGCCTTTTATACCCACATTATTTATAAACAAAGACATTAAAATACCCCCGAAAATAATTCACACCCTACCACCCAAGTGTAGAGACATTTCAACCCCTATCTAGGCCATGACAGTCACTAACTTCAGGCCTATTCAGGCACCACCACCAACCGATCTCCTAGGAAGAGTCTTAGCAGGTAAACAAACCAAATTATTATGATCAGCCAAAAATTTTTAAATAACCAATTTTTTAAATTAAATTTATTATCATTTTGTTGCTATTTAAATAAAATTTATTAAATTTTAAAAACGAAATTAAGTAAATAACAAATGGTACCTACCTACATGATGAACAATCAAATTTCGATTTTTATGCAAAATAAAGATCAAATAAATCAATGCATCAACAAATTGATGAATGAAAGCGGGGGAGAATAAATCTTTTCATTATCTTGATTGATTGATGTTCTTTATTTTGCACGAAAATCTGAGCAAAGTTGTTAATTAAAAGTAAAATCGAGAGGCCATAGGTTCGAATCCTACTCACAATTTTTTTTTCATTTATTAAAAATTTATTTTTGTTAAATATTTCCAAGTAACTATGCACGACTTCAAAAATAAATTTAAAAAAAAAATTCATTTGATTTTTTAAAAAAAAATCAAGTTTTGCGAATTCTAGGATACTTTCTTGGGGTGGGCGCTAGTTTATTTTAGCAATTGTTTGGGGTTGACGTCATAGAAGCTTTTTGCTAAATTTAAATCTCCTTTTTGTATGCTAATTGAAATTATTTAATATCTAAAAATTTTCCCCGGAAGTCGTCAAGTGAACAAAAATTTCCCTCCCGTCTCCTAGGATGGCGAAGGGGGGAGAGGGGGCGAACGAAATGGAAAATCGGTTAGATAAGCGTTCGGAGAGGTCCTGGAGCATTTTGATTTCGGAGTGGGGGAAATGTTTTCACTTTCGGTCTTCCTTGAGTTTGTAGGCCATTGCGGACTCAGGTCGTTCAACTCACCCTCGTTTTTTAATTTAATTCTTTTTTTTCCTTTTCATATAAATATAATCCTTATCGACTTGCCCTATTAAGATTTTTATCCTCCAAGATTATCTTCAAACAAAATAATTGACATTATCAATTTTGAGTTTCCTATGGGAAATAATTTTATCTTCGATCCCACTAACAGGACTATTAGGAAATTTAAAAAATGATAAATTCTTTATAACTAAAATACATTGGAGATGTTTTATATCCAAAAGTAGGTTTAAATTAAATTAAAATATAATTTTGTTATTAATAGAACTAAATTATTTAAAAAAATTAATTAATTAATGAAAAATTAATTTTATTATTATTTATTTATTACCTTTTATTAAAATATTTTATTTTAAAACTCTACAGAAAAGACCACTTAAGTAATTTTTAGTCAATATTTTATCAAGGGGAGAGGTTAAGGGGAGGGAGGTCGGAAAACTGGAACATGGAACGTTCTAGATTTGAGGTTATTGCTTCCATTAAAACCTCTCCTAATGATAAAAATAAGGGTTGAACGTTAATTCACTTATTTCTTATAAAAAGTCGACCTTAAATGATATTAAATTCGACATCGATTAGTTCTGACGGGGGTGGTTGGAGGGGGGGAGGGTGTTGCTAAAAAAAGAGTGTTTTCTGTTGAGGCTGTTCGAGGGCATTGGCCCCCCTTCCGAAAGTAGGCCACGTCGGCAAATGGCCTTGTTGAGCCGGGCCGGGTCGTTGCCCGAAAGGCCCAATTGGGTCAAACATCCCCACCACTCGAACTTCCAAGCTTCAGCCAAGAAATACTCAATACACTCTTATTTTTCATACGCTCTCATTAAAATTTTAACATCATATTAAAATTAATAGAACAAATTTTTGTCTTCTGGTGTAAAACTATTATTTTTCATTTTCAATTTCAGTTTTTTGTTTTTCCGTATTTTTGACCCTAAAAATATTCAAAAACTAGATTTTGGTCGAAAAGAAGGGCTTTGCTACTTATGAAAAAAATATTTTTGTATAAAAAAACCGACTTCAGATTCGTTTTACCCTGAAAAACGTTTAAAAACATAATTTAACTCTTAAAAGTTGAGAAGTGTCCCCCCTTTGGTGCTCGCGAAAAAAACTATTTTTATGTCCAAAAACCGACTTCAGATTCGTGTTGTTCACCTCAAAATAGTCAAAAACCAGATTTAGGTAGAAGAGAAAAGATCGAAATTTTTTGAGTCCGTATTGTACCTACTAAAAAAAGTAGAAAGAAAGTAAAAGGTGTACATTATGAATGGGATTACTTTTGCTTTTATTTGGAGCGAACGAAGCGTAGAAACCGCTCGTGATGTGGATCTTCCCAGAAAGAAATGGAAAGTCCCTCTTTCGAAGGGAAAGTCGCTTTGGAACCACTTTTCCCTAGAAGCCCCAAACCCCAAGTCGCCTTATCATACCTAAAAGATCCATTTCGAGAGAAGACAAATTTTCAAATTAAAAAAATTCAATTTAGGTCGCAAAGTTGGGAGTAATGTCCGATTACACAGAATAAACACAACCTAAATATTATCTGATAATATTTCGATAAGACCTCTTGGTAATAATAAAAAAAAACTCGATGTGTTAAATAGGTAAAAGTGTGTCATATCCTCGAAATAGAGCCGAGAGCTAATTTCTGGTCGTTCACACCGTCGAGTTTTCGTGTCCTCCAATTATGAGGTTTCAGGGACCGGAATTTTACGATTATACAATAAAGATTCACACTTTCTCTTGCGATTTCGAACAATCGGATCGTCTAGGCCATAAATGAGACGTGTTGAGCAATTTGTATCGGGTGAAATTCGCTTTTTTTCTTATCGGAATTACACAATCGGTTCACTTTTACCTTCTTTTGTCTCGAATTGGGCCCATCGAATTGTCTTGGGAGGGCAATTTTCTCATTTTTAGTCACTTCCCAGTTATTCAACTTATTTGGATTTTTGATCCTTTTGAGAGACTTATGGCCATCCTAGAGCAAATTGAAGCATTTCAAAGCTTCTTGGTTCATATTTTCAATATTCTTTTGTAATTTATGGTCCCTTTGAGGGATTTTTGACCACCCCCAAACGAATTTGAAGCATTTTAAAGTTTTTAACCTCATTTTTAATAACTTTTGGTCTCTTTGATAGACTTAAAGCATTTCAAAGCTTTTTTTCTCTCCATGTTTTCAATATTGTTGCTTTTAGCTATCCAGTTTAGCGTTTGGAGTCATAAAAAATTATGCTTTTATTGTATGACATATGAATAGTGCTTAAAGGGGAGCTTAGGTAACACTTGTTACGTCATAATGTTCTTGAGCCTGTGTAGACTCCTGGGTCGGTGGGAGGGGAGGGTTTATAGCTTTCTATCTGAGTGGAAAGAGGTCGGGATCAACGTCCTACGCTCGTTGGGAGAGTGGGAGCGAGGCTAGGGGAAGGGGCCAATGCCCGGATGACCCCGTTCTTGCGGGCCTCCCCCTCCGCGACGAGGCTAGCAGATTTAAAGCCCTATACCAACCACTTGGCCCAGATACGAGAAACCCTGGGTGAACGGACTCTAACTGGGATAACCTTCTCACCATTGCACACTCACACATTCAAACATAATTTTTACTAAAAAAATTCTTCTTTTTTTCCATTTTAACCAAAACCTAAGAAAAAAAATTTAAAAAAAAATTATGTTTTTCCTTCGAATTTGGTTTTGGGCGATTTTTCGTTTGAAAAACACGGATTTTGAATTTTTTGGAATTTTATGTATACCTAAAAATTGAAATTTTTGTTTGCTTTAGTTATGTTGTTGTTATGGTTGGGGGACTGGGTTACTCGTTTGCTCGTCACGGTGTTACGCCTTCTTTCACCAAAAGTAAAAGTGGTTTCTCATCGGGTTCTCTAACCCGGGACTTTCTCCCGCTTCGTGTTTTTTTCTCTCCTTTTCGTTTCCCATCCACTTTCTAAACGACGAGCCGCGTCGAGATCCGCTTTCGTTTTCGTATGAGTGAAATGTGCGAGAAACAAAAAAATAAGTTTCATAATCGAAATCCCGGAAATATCGACTTTTGAGGTCCGAGTTATATTTAGTCGACCCAGGGGAGGTTTTATATGAAGGGTGGTCTTGGGGGTGGAGATGGTTGGAGGCCAAAGTTGAACGACCTTCCCACCCCTCAACCTCAAAACCTTTTCTTTCTCACTTAAATATTTCATAATCCAATCAACCCTATTTTTTTCATAATTAAATTTTTTTTAAATAGAATAAATATAAAATTTGATTTTTTTTTATTCTTGGAAAATTGAAGATTTTGGGTCAAATTGTTGCTCGAATGTTGGGGGTCTATGTAAATACAAGGGGTGAACGACCTCGTGGAAAGCCAGAGGGGGTTGAGCTTGCGCTTTACCCTTCGAAGGGTTGTTTTCCGCTAAAACGGGGGGTGGCGGGTTAGTCAGTATCCATGGGGCGGCAAGGGCAAGACTCGATTGTTTCAGGTACATTTATACGTTTTTATTTACTTTTATTTTATTATTTTTTTGTTTTAAATTTAGTTTGGAAAAAAAATTAAATTGTACTGTAAAAAAGAGAGGGAGGTCGAATCTACTAAAGGAGTTGGGTAATTGGGTGAACCAAGGTTTACTCAAGCCTTCGGTCGTTACCCCTTTGGCCCAGTTCCGAAGGATTTGTGAACCTTTTCAACAATTTTTTTTTGTTCCATGGCTGTTCGAAAAAGTTTTTTTTTAAATTTAGTCTCTTATTCTCTTATTAAAAAAAAGCATTAAATTATTGCCAAAATTCTAAACGTGGGGAAACACATTTTTAGCCTTTACTAAAAATAAGAATTTTTTCGTTCAAAAAATTAAAAAGGGTCCCCCTTTGGTGCTCGTGAAAAAAAAAATTTTTGTATCGAAAAATCTACTGTAGATTCGTTTTTCTCATCCTTAAAAACATCTAAAAACACAATTTTAGCCTAATCAAAAATGAAAATTTTTGAGCCTAAAAACTTCAGAAGGGGAAGTTCCCCTATAGTGCCTTTAGAAAAAAAATTCTATTTAAAAATTCACTTAAGATTTGTTTTTCTCATCCTGAAATGCGTCTTAAAGCACAGTTTTAGCCCAATCAAAAAATTAAAATTTTTGAGATTAAAAAGTTGAGTTGAAAATGGCCCCTTTGGTACGAAAAAAAGATTGTTGTATCGAAAAGCCGACTTTAGATTCGTTTTTCTCACCCTGAAAAACGTCTAAAAGCGAACCCAAGAAGAAAAAAATGCGCTAAAAATAAAGTACCTAGGTACATATACATTTAAAAAAAATTTTATTTCGAAAAACTCACTTTATTTTATTTTTATTTTTTACCCTGAAAAACATGAATAAACACAAGCCAAATAAAATTAGTAATTGGACTTATAAGTTTTAAAAATAGCAGGTTTTAATAATAGCGTGGGTATAAAAATGGTCAGATTTGTAAGTTTGGAAATGGGGGTGAACTCAAGGTTCTCTCAGGTCTCTCGGCCCCTTTCGGGTCGTTTACCCTCTGGCCCAGATCCGGGTGTTGGGCTACGTCGGTCCTTGGTCCAGAAGGGGGGGCCTCGAAGTTTCTGCCCTCCGCGACGTCTTTTCTGCCCTTGCGAATGGTGAAACGGTGAGAGTGTCCTGACTTATCCCCCCTACTCCTCATTTTTTCAAGATTTCGCCCTCTAAGTTGAGAATTTGAGGTCTTCGATTTCCATTGATGTCAGGACCACTCAAAAACTTGATATCTTCCACATTGCCTACCTTAAAGTTGTTAGCACTAATTCACTTTTTTTTTTACATTCTTTTGTTTTTGGGATGATTTGTTGGTAGGCCTGCGGACGTGTAACACTTCTGGATCGATTTCGGTTCTATTTCGACCCATTTTTAAACCCAAAGGGTCTAATATTAGGCGAATATTGTTTGCCAAGAGAGGCCTCTTAGCGATTGAAACGTAGGGGGGGAAGAGCCAAGGGCGCACCGTCCTAGTTTAACCGCGGAGTCAGTGAACTCCCGCCAAGGTTTTCACTTTCAGCCTTCGCCTCATCCCCACCAAAAAAAGAGAGAAAAAAAAACGAACCCGCGACGTCGGGCTTATTCCTCATCCTCGTTCGCCCCACCCCAACACCGGGAATAACCGATTTCTTAGTCACACGTAAGAAGTTCTAATATAGGAAATGAAGTCTTATTTTAAAACAGCGACCTCATTTTTTAAAATAATCCATTTTATTATCAATTATCATCGTTTTAAAAATTATAACTTCGATTTCATTTCATTTGATTTGTCATTAAAAAATGTTTTCGCCTTCTAAAACCCTCGAAAATAACCTAGTCCAGATTTTTCTCTTTGGTACTTGTGAGAAATTTTTTTTTTTATGTAGAAAGATCGACGTAAGTTTTTTCTCACCCTGAAAAACGTCGAGAAACACATTTATAGCCTATTCAAAAAAATAAAAAATTTTGTGTAAAAAAGATGAGTAGCTACTGGTACTGGAGAAAAAAATGTTTTTCTATCGTAAAATTGACTTCAGATTCGTTTTTCCCACTCCGAAAAACGTCAGAAAACACATTTTTAGCCTATTTGAAAAATAAAAAATTTGTGTCAAAAAAGTCGAGAAGACCCCTTTGCTACCTTAAAATATTTTTCTATTGAAAAATCCACTTCAGATTCGTTTTTATCACCCTAAAACACGTTTTTGGCCAAATAAAATAAGGTTGCAATTACCTTTTGTTCCCATAAAAGGCTATGAACCTACAAATAAGCGTTTATCTTGAAGAAAAATGCTTTAAATTTAATTCAAAATGGATAAAGGATACCGTTTTCCAAAAAAAAAGGCTTCTTTTATGTGTTTTAGGGATAAATCTGTGGCTAAATAAATAATTTCTATTATATAAACAATCTCGAGATTGATTACGTCCTAAAATGCACGTGCCGCATTGTATTCCAATGTGATTCTATAAGCGTCCTCATCCGAACGGGCACTGGAGTATTTCATAAGGGGCCGACAACGTGATAGACCCGTAAGACCTTGCGGTCATGATGGTTTAGCATAACAGGAGACCCTTTCTCGAAACCACGTGAGAAAAACTTACCCCAACCGTCACTTCATCGCTTTTTCTTTTCGACTCTCGTATCACGTGGGGGACAACGCCCCCGGGACGCGCTTGCGCCTCTTTTCCGACCCCCAACATCCCTCCCGTACCAAAACAAAACCACCCCGTTATACAGTTAGACAAATGCCGTCTCTCTATACACATTTCCCAGGTCAGTTACTATTTACCAACATCTTCATCAATTATTTACTATCTCCCTTTTATTTATGAATTCAACCTTCTCAACCAACAATTTTATCTTTTCATACCCAAACGTTTCATATTTAATTTTTATACATAAATTAATAAAAATTAGTGATTTTATAATAATTAATAAAATATATCGGTAATTCATTTTTCGAACGAAAAATAAATTAAATTTTTCTATAAACAATGCAGAAAAATTAAGAATAATTTTGAAGAAAAAAAAAATTTAGTGACATTTTCGTCATAATACTGTTAAAATTTCAAAACGAAAAAAATGTTGCACAAGAGGATATTATTTCAGAGGAATATTCTAAAACCGGGGTTTAACCTTGGTGTTTCCCCGAGGTCAAAAACCGTTCTGAGCCCGAACGAGACGTTCAACGCATTCTGTCGGGAGCGTTCCTACTAATCTCAGTTCCTCGGCCTCCCGCTAGGTTTCTCCGACCACTGCGAAATATCATTTCTGAATTAATTCTCGTTTTCGAAAAAAAATTTTTGTCAAATTTTCTACTTCAAGTGTGGAATATTTTCAAGTGTCGATAGCGTGAGTTGATCG
Source organism: Orius laevigatus (assembly GCA_018703685.1). Lineage (NCBI taxonomy): Eukaryota > Metazoa > Arthropoda > Insecta > Hemiptera > Anthocoridae > Orius > Orius laevigatus. The sequence goes on along the minus strand of JAGWEN010000141.1, from coordinate 163,866 downwards.
ACCTTTTTGAAGTCTCAGAAAAAATTAATCTTAAAAAATTATTTTAATAAGTGATAGGGGACCTTCGAACAAGGCTATTTGAATTAATTTTTGAGTTCCATATTTCGAGAAGAACAATAATCAAAATTTTTGAGTCTAAAAGGTTGAGTGGGGTCTCCCTGATCTGTTATCCTCACCCCAGGAAACGTCCAAAAACCCATTTTTAGCCGAATCAAAAAATACAAATTTTTGAGTCCCAAAAGTCAAGAAGGATCCTGTTTGGTACTTTTGAAAAAATATTTTTGTTTGGTGAAACTGATTTTGGATAGGAGTTTCTAACACTGAAAAACGTCGGAAAACGCATTTTTAGCCAAATCAAAAAATAAAAATGTTAGTAGTCCCAAAAAATTAGTAAACGATGGCCCGCTTTTTCAGACCTTAGGACAATCGAAGAGATCAAAACGAGGATAGAGATCAAAACGAGGATATTTGTTGTTTTGGTTTGAACTTATTTTCTCTGAATAAAATTGTGCAGGTTAACTCGAGGCATTTTGTTATGTGAAGCGAGTGAAACGTGGTTGCCAAGATGGGGCCGTTGCCCCGAGCTAGGCCAAGGCCGAACCCCACCACTTGAAAACGGCCCATTCTTCCCTCTGCCCCAAGAGGACAAACTCCGCGAGTCCCATTTCGTCCTCAAAAAAACCAATTCCGCATAAAAATTTGGGAAGTCGACAAAAAAGGACGTTTACCCGAAAAGGGGCATTGGCGTCGTTAATGATCCGGATAAGGAAAAGGCCATTGAATATCGACCTCCCCTTTTCCCAATTTAAAGGTCCCTAACCTTCCCGAAATCAACAACCCTTAAATTTTATTTCGCTCCTTTCTAAGGTCGTCTACCTATCTTTAATAATTCATTAAGTCTCCTTTTTCCTCGTTTTATGAATAATTAATTTTTTTATTTTAATTTCGAGCCAAATTCGATTTCTTGATCAGGAAAGTGTTTTCAAGATTTTGTTTGCTTTTTTTGGGCTCTGCGGAAATAATGGGGCAAAAATAAGGTGGAGAACGTTCGAGATGTTTCGGTTGAGGTTCATGTCGCGAGGAGACGCTGCGGCCGGTCAGTAAACTCAGGGCGGTAACGGTACCGAGCCCGTTTGGTCGTTGACTCATGAACCCTTCTCTCCACCCGCACTTTTCACAATCGAAGAGCGAAAAAGGAGAGGGGAAAAACACGTCCGAACCTCATAAAAGGGCGTTAATTATTTAATCTCTTTTTTCCGTCTAAAAAAATCCTTTTGAAATTGATTTGAAGAAGATTGTTCCGAGAAGTTTTAGCTTCCTTTCTAATCATATCAATGGAAATGTCAAAGACGACAATAGACCTTCTTCTCGGAAGCCAATGTAATTATTCTTCGCCTTTGCGGACAATGTGAGAAAAGGCAACGACCCTTCTTCCTGTTTTTATTAGCCCCCTAATAATAAAATAAATAAAAATAATTTAATTTATAAAAAAGTAGTTCACAAAAAGTTGTTTATTTAGTTTTTAACACAAAATAAGCAAATTTTATAAATAGACCATTGTTTTGATTTTTTTTTAATGAGGTCTGATAGTATGTGCTAGTTCTGAAATATAGAAAAATTAAAATGATGACTAAAGGGGTTGAATAAACTGCTTTTTTATGAGGTTTTTATTTGAGGCGTACGTTGACCCAGGTTTTCCTCGTTTTTATTTTTTTCCCGTCTTGTTTGTACACAGACACGCTCTCAATACGATGGGAAGAGGAGGAAGGGGTTTCCGCGGTAGGGAGATCGTTGGGGTTACTTTCCCATTTTTTTAGGCAAATTCATTTCTCCATAAAAGTTTAAATTGAAATATTATAGGTACCTACACAAAGACGAAATTAGTAAACATCAATGTGGACTGTATACATTGCGTTAGCTTCCTATGGACCAATTGACTTGAAATTTGGCACAGATGAATAAACCCTAAAAATTTCAAGTCGATCGGTCCACAGGGAGCTGAGCTATCGCGAGAAGTTGAGGCCCACTCTCAAATTTTGTCGGATTAGCTTTTTGGGAACTCTGCAGGCTAGAAAATTACTTTTCTTTGAATTTTTTAAAATTTCATAACCGGTTCTGGACCAATTTTTCGCTTCTTCAGGCAATGGCCATGACGTCATTATGTATTCTAGAAAAAAAATGTATACATGTGGACCTTATACAATACAGTTTCTCAGCTGCCCGTGGACCGATCGAATTGAAGTTTGGCACAGTTCTTCTTTAATATATTGGGGAAAATCCCTGAAAATTTCAAGTAGATAAGTCCTCAGGAAGCTGAGAAAACGTTGATTATTTGAGTGGCATCTCTCCATTCTTCTCAATTGCAAATCTATTCAGATTTGTCCGACCATTCCTTAGTCAATTTTTGTTCTCGTAAAATTTATTACTTCAAGGCAAATTAAAAAAATAAAAGTTGAAGTAAAAAAAGTAGAAATCTCTGGGTTTCTGAGGCCGGAATAGGGAGTGGGGTTTGACTCAAGGTTAGTCGAGTCGTTGCCCTCTCAGGGATCAATAAGCTCTGCGCAACTGGGCCACGTTCCTTGGCAACTTAAAAACACATCTAAACATTTTAAAATAAAATCAAAAATTATATCAAAAATAAACCATTTTTTGACATTTCATGCCTAATTTTTGAAGGTAAAAGTGAGAGGGGGAGAAAAGGAGGAAAGAAAACGTAAGGATTCTCTGATGAAAGTATTACGTTTGGAGAAATCTCACGTCAAGTTACGCCCGTTTTCACCTCCAAGATGAAAATAACGCAATTGAGATAATATAGAAAGGGAAGACATTTTTTTTCCTGAAAACTTAAAATTTAAACAGAAAAGCACTTTCTCGGTCCTGTTACCTATGCAAACAATGAAGGTTCCCCTAACGTTTTTTCTTGTACATTTAGACTATTTTCCTAGTCGTAAATCAAGAAATAACGTTTTTAAAAAATACAAAGGATGTCCTCCCTGTAAATTCTGTTAAGTTTCTTAACCTGTGATAAAAGAGAGCCTAAAAAAACACGTTCGAGCTATCAAAAGTCCGATGACACCAAAATGGAAAAACAAAGCAATTCAAAGCTTAATTACACTTGAAGATAATTCAGCGAAGGTTGCGGGTGGAGAGGAAAAATGTTTTTCTCGGTATTCTTTTTGTGCGAAATTAGGCAAAAGGGTTAGAACATGTTGCACTTAGAAGGACCTTTTTGTGTTGGAGGTAAAAGGGAAAGGGCCATTCCGACTTTCATTTTCGGTAGTTTTGATTTATTGGTGCCATCCAGAAGGTCCCTGGGGTATATATCAAGTAATAAAAACGTTTTTGCATAACGGACTATTTTTAAAAACGTTGTAAATTATTAAAAACGAAAAGGAAACTACGCGTTTGGACGCAGGAGGTGGAGGGGATGGAATTTGAAGAAGGAAAAAAAGAGTTGTGGGTCAGAGAGGGTGGTCGACCTAGCTGTGGGGTTCATGAGCCCAACAAGGACACCCAGAGCCCTCCCCCTTTTTACTTATTTTATTTTTCATCTGCCCCACTACCCCATACACAACTTAAGCATCTTAAGAACCAAAAAAGGCAATATTTGACTTATATGTCATACCTAAAACGTGTCTTATCGAGCTAAACTTTCGCGTTGTTTATGAAAGATTAGTTTCATATTATTTAAAAAACTTTCATTTTTTGTGAAAGCTTGTGCGGAAGATTATGCCCGATACAGTAATAATTGTTTTCTTGTATTTATTAAGGGTGAAAATGTAGGTGAAAGTGTTTTTGAAGAAATGATGCGTTTGATAATAATTGTGAGATGTTTTGTTGTTGGAGAGAAGAGAGAAAAAAAAGGAAGGTGGTGGGAAAAAGAGGGGTTTTTGTCCTTGGGCTAAACTAAGTCTGGGTAAAGGAGTCAAGGTCGATGACCGTTTTGGAATAGAGGTGGAGGGGGGCTCGTCCAATGAAAAAGCCCGATGGTCTCCCCCTCCACTCCGTTTCTACCACGGAGTAAAACGCCAGTTCGGGTTCAATCACCTACCCTCCCTCCCCACCACGCACACCCTTCTATCATTGAACTTGGGACCTTTCACTCTCGCAGTACACCTCATCAAGATCGGATCAAGTTTTTGTGCGGTGCTTACTTCTTATGGTGGTTTTTTCGTGTGCAAAATGCTTTTTGATACTCGTGTGCCTCAATATCATGGACAGTACTTTGTCCCTGGTTTACCTCCTCAACTCCCAGATACACAACCCCAACAAGCAGACCATCAACTCAACATAGGTCATACACATTTCATCTTTATAAAAAAACAGTTTCATAATTTCTTGTTTTTCTTCTTTTTACAGAATTTGACGGAACCACCGTCCTATGTCGAGTTTGCGGAGACAAAGCTTCGGGCTTCCACTATGGAGTCCACTCATGCGAAGGATGTAAAGTAAGTTATTCTCTTTATTACCTATTATTTCTTTAAATTTAAATATGTATGAAGAACAACCAGAAAGGATGTTAAGAGTACGACTACATAAGAGCACCCTCCTTCTCCACTTTTTTTTATCTTAACGATAAATTAAGTATAAAAAAAACTAAATTGATTCTATATCAGGTTCAATTGAAAAGATAACTTTTTAATTATTCTTGTTGTTTACATATCCTGATTGTTGCCATGGTAACTTATGGTCAGTTAAGAGATGGTGTCCTCAACGATAAGTCCTTGGATCTCTATTAAGGATGGAATTCATTGGTCAAATTTTATTGTATTATCCACGTTTATAGTCAATTTTGAGTGACACAGATGCTTTTATGTCCTCCGAAAATAAAAGAACTTACATTGTAACTGTTCATTATCTCTGCTTCCTGTGGACCGATCTTCCCGAAATTTTAAGGGCTTCTTCTTTTCATAATAAAGAAGATCTGTAGGTACAAACTTTCAAGTCCATTCTTATTCAAATGTGTTCAAATCGTAGCACGTGCAAAGTCATCGCTGTCCACCTAAAGTGTGTGGATCCTAATTTTGAACACTTTCGTGATAATTCAGGGAGATAAGATGGATACAGTAGCTCCACAAGAAAACAGGGATCCTTAGAGCATCCTGACAATTAAAGTTTGGGGCGAGATGAGAAAAAGGTGAAATTGAATTGGACCCGGTAATTAATAGGCGACTGGGGGTTGTTTGTTGCCTGATATGACGTCAGCGGTACTTTCTTCCTCAAGTGAAAGTCCCCCGTGTAACAACCTCAGTCAGCCCCTTTCTCCTTCACTTTCGTTTTCGCGTTCTCGGGCGAGGGGAGCGACTTTCACCGGCGGGGATCCTTCGCCTTCTTGCCTGGCGAGAGCGTCGTCGACCTTTCCCGCCTTTCTTTCATCAGGGGTGGGGGAGGGTTCTTTGAACTCGAGTGTCCGCAGGCTTTTTGTGATTTTTCAAGGGTTCTCGGGGTCCTCGAGGGTCTCCTTAATTGCTCCAGAACTGTTTTTTTTAAACAGAAAATTGACACATTACGAACTTAATAAGTGGGCCCCAAATGTTTGTTTTCTCAGCTTCCAGTGGGCTCATCTACATGCAATTTTAAGGTCTTTTTCTTTTCATATTAAAGGAGATCTGTACCAAATTTCAAGTCTATCTGTCCTCGGGGAGCTACAAAAACCTCAATCCCATTTTGACTCCCATAGATGCTCGTATGTCCTCAGACGGGATAAGAACATATAATGCAACTGTTCATTTTCTCAGCTTCCTGTATACAGATCTACATGATATTTTCGAAGGGCTTCTTCTTTTCATATTAATAACCACCGTACCAAATTACCAAGTACCGTCGTACCAAATTTCAATTCGATATGGCCTCAGGGAGCTAAGAAAACCTCAAGTCCATTTTGAGTGCCATGGATGCTCGTATGTCCTTAAAAGCGATAACTGCAGTTTTCACTGCATCCTGTGTACATGAAATTTTCAGGGCTTCTTCTTTTCATATTATAGACGATCTCTACGAAATGTCTAGTCGTTCGGTCCACTGTGAGTATAGATTATGGAAATTATCTAAGCTGACAAATTCCATTGATGTCATTATAAAATGATAAATAGGGATTTGCTATGTTCAATTTTTATTGTTTTGCGGAGTACCTCTTTTATTATTTAGGTTAGCTTTGAAGAAATAAAATGCTTAAAGGAATGTGATATTTTGTATATTTTAAAAGGATGACTGTTTAAAAGATTGCAGGGTCGGTGACCGTGGTTGCATAGTTGCAAGTTGGTGCAGGTCCTTGCACTCTCGCGTCATAGCGGGGGGGGGGTGTCCGTTAGGGTCACTAAACCTCGTGTTTTTCCCGAGTGCCGCCGCGAGGCGCACTCAAATACGCGAGGGGGTGAGGAGGGGGATTATCTAATTGCCGTGAGATGTCGGGTTGCACAAGATCGCACTTTCACCGTGAAAAGGTGGGGAGGTTTTCCCCTGAAGGACCGAACTTAAAAAGGTCGTTGCACTCCGCTCACCTACGCCTTCTCAGAAAACTATGAAAGGACTTCTTTTTCCCCCCCGCAGGAAACAATGGCCAATGAACCCATTTTAAAATCCATATTCTTAAAACGGTTTATTTTTAGCTTCCTCTCCCTTCAAAATCCGAAATCCTTTTTCATGTTTTATCCTCTATTTACTAAAATAATCACGCAATGTTGTTGTTTATGCCACCCTTCCCAAATATTTGGCACAAACAATGACTATCTAAACAAACAAACCCATGCGCCACCATATCAGAAATTTTAAATTTCCAAGACCCTATTGAGTTATGGAACCGCCAAGCTGTTATCACAGTTTTGTTATTTGTCTGGTGGTCAGCTCATACTTATCAAATTGAGCCCATGAAGGCTCATCATCTCGAACTTTGAATATGTATTTCAATCATCCAATCGATGGTCTCAAAACTGTGTTATTATGACATATCGATTCGGGTTCGCTGAACTCTTTTATGAGGGTTTCTGGGTCTTTTCTATATTTAAAAATCCGGACCACAGCCAATCCTTTACAATTAAATACATTTAATGACGTATTTGAAAAATATTTGGGGGGGGGGGATTTGAGAGGTCTCTGACCCCTTCCACTCTTAACTGGGTGGAGGCTGAACTGAAAACTGGGTCTCTCCTCTCACTGATGTAACGGGTCAACGAACCCGAATCCTTATTTCTTTCTTATCCATGTTTACTTCTCTTATCGTCCACTGGTTGTTCTTTATTTAAAAAATGATAATAGATATGACTTTTTTTTTTAATTCACATTTTTTAAGCATAAAAAACAACCAAATATGTATTAGGAAATTTTGACTTGGCCGCGTTCCTAGATTGCATAGGTACATAGTTCTTGAAATTTGGGGGGGGATTAAATAAATAAATAATTCAATGTTTTATTATTTATTTTAATGTCAAAATCCTGGATATACTCAGTATTTGGTTGTAAAATATGCTGGTAACGTGAAATTTGAATAATGTAACCTGTAATAAAAGTCACGAGGGTTTTATTTTAGCATGAGTATGTATGTGTATTGCAATAGTAAGAGGTAAAAATGGGGCCTGTTGTTACGACAGCGGCCTGTGGCGTGCGCGCGGGTTGACTGGGTCGTTGGGTCCCGTGGGGTAAGGGGGGGGCTCTCTTACTTTCGTATGCCATCGAACTCTAACCAGGTCTCCCCCGTTTCGTCGCCTCGTCGGCCTCGCAGGGGTCCCTTCCCAGTTATCTTAGCATAACCCCAGTCGCAAGTCTTATTTCTGTGAGTTAACATGGGTTGTCTTTGTGATCAGGGATTCTTCAGGAGGAGCATACAGCAGAAGATACAGTACAGGCCTTGCACCAAAAATCAACAGTGCGCCATACTCAGGATCAACAGAAACCGTTGCCAATACTGCAGGCTCAAAAAATGCATCGCCGTCGGAATGTCACGAGATGGTGAGTCCCTTTTTTATATCTTCAGACCCCCCATAAAATCCAAAAGAAAGAGAAAACTGGAGAAAAGTCCCTCAAGACCCCTAAAACTTTAATTCTTTTCCTCTCCCATAAAAATTAAAAGCTAAAAATTATTATTTTTAATTAGATAAGTATATTTTAAACGAATATGTACGAATAATATAGGTATATATCCAAGTTTAGTAGTTATCGCACTAAAATAAAAAATTGTCCCTTAGTAGAGTTTTTTTGCATTTTATCACATTAAGGACCATTTTATGTTCGAAAAGAGAAAGCGTTTTGTTTTTTGAAAAGTAATGTAAATTAAATTGACAAATATTTAATTTTAAATTGACGTAAAACGTATTTTTATTGTTTGGTTAGGCTGTTATATAAAAAAGGTTGCCCGGTGTTGTAAACAGTGAACTGTAATGTGGGTCAGTCGGGTGAGGGCGATGAACTCTTTTCCTTTTGTCTGATCTCTTTTTCCCTCCCCGTTCGTCCTTCTGAAGGGTGGTGGGATAATGTTTTATAAACCCAATGTTGCAAGTAGAGGGGGGGTTGCGTAATATATGTTGTAAGAGTATATATATATGTATATTATATGCATGTATGTAACTTCATAAGCCCTATATAGCCGATATATATATATTTAATGTTTATCAACTAAGCAATGAAATAATTATTGAAATTAAAAAAATATAAAAAAATTCTTTTGGGATTAAAAATGAATTTGTTTTGATAAAATTGTTAAGGGATGTAAAAAAAAAAAAAGTATAAGTACCTATTGGCTATTGGGTTATTTTCGGTCGCGAAATAAACAAAAGTTGACGGCATGGAGTGGGAATCGGGGTTAACGTCCCATAAAGTCAACGCCCGGGTATTGCCGAGACATCTAGCGGAATTTTAGTGAACTCGAGAGGAAAGGTGGCGGACCGCTCGCGCACCAAGTGTCCATTCTCCGGACTATGAGGAAAGGGCGAAATCGATTTCCCTCCCTTTTTCGCTCCAATTTGAAATTTAACTCGTTTTTAAATTACGGTATTAGTATGCATATACATATTTAAAAGTATAGTTTGTAATTTGGGGAAGCACTTGACCAGAGAGGGTAACTCTTCGTCATCAGAAAAACAACATGTTTAAAAGAGAAAAATATATTGTACCTATACAAAAATAGAAAATTCTTGCTCCTCAATGAAGCATTCCAAAATAAAATTTGAGTATGTGGACTTTCAGCTCTAATCGACTCCCTAGGTCGACTTGAGATTTGGCACATTTCCTCTTCAGGATGACAGGAAAAAGGGCAAAAATTTCAAATCGATCAGTACCTACAAAGGGAGCTGAGAAAAAATTTCCTCAAATTTAGCTTAGGGACTTTGGGACTTAGGGACTAGGGAGCTTAGGGGGAAAGGACTAAGCACACACTGAAATGGGACAATTGGTATTGTCATTGTGTTTTGAATAACTTGTTTAATTGCGACAATTGTGTAATTGTCATCTTCTTGGTAGTTTGTTATGGGATGCTGTAGTTTAGTGATAACTGATAGTCGTTATTGATCGAGCTTATAAAAAAAGGAGTAGCAAAATCAAAAAGTGAAAAGATGGTAATTAACACGTTCTGGGAATAAAGCGTGAAAGGTGTTGTATTTTTGGGTTTTTGACCTTGGAGGGTTGCGCGCGGCGTAGTTGTGGGGGGGAAGCTCGGCTTTTCTGTATGTAGGTCGATATGTGGTAGCAGGTTCAAGGGCACGATTCTAGTAGAAGGTTTATCTTGGTGGGGGTAAAACGTCCCGGGAACGGGTCAGAGAGGGGAGACCTCGAGACGGCGAAAATCATGGAGGGGGAGATCGACGCCTCCCCCACGTTTTCAGTCGAGTCCCGACCTCAGATATGAGCATCAACCGAAACAAGTTGTACCCACCGGAATACGACATTTCTTGAATTTTAGTGTTTTGACCGCAAAAAAAAGTCAAAAATCAAAATTTGTTTTTTCTTTTTCTTTTAAGTGTTTTTAAGTTAAGTGCTTAGTCATGATGACTGAAGAGTTACCGATTCTCAAAGGAATACTTAACGGTGTCGTCAACTACCATAACGCACGTATGTCCAAAAATTAATTTTTTTTTCCTTTTTTTTTGGGGATATTTCGCGAATTTTTGAACCGCCCACTACTTTCTCCTTACTTTCAGTCCACGTGAAAGTGAAACGTTTTCTCTTTCAGATGACCCACTTCATCACTTTCAATACATTTGAAAAAAAAACTTGTTTTTGACTGGGAAATTTTTTTGGTTTTTAGCGGTGAGATTCGGGAGAGTGCCAAAGAGGGAAAAGGCTAGGATATTGGCGGCTATGCAGCAAAGTACAAACTCCAAGTGCCACGAGAAGGCTTTGGCCGCTGAGCTCGAAGATGACCAAAGGCTCTTAAGGACTGTTATCAGGGCCCATTTGGACACCTGTGACTTCACAAGAGATAAGGTCGAACCTATGATTCTCAGAGCGAGGGAACACCCTTCATTTACCGCATCACCTCCTACCTTGGTACGCTCATTTCTATACGACAAAAAATGACATCAAAAAAATATAAATTCTCTAATAAATTTTTTTTAAATTTAGGCATGTCCGCTCAATCCGAACCCACAACCTTTAACCGGTCAGCAAGAACTTCTTCAAGATTTCTCAAAAAGATTTTCACCCGCCATCCGAGGGGTTGTCGAATTCGCCAAAAGGATTCCTGGATTCGGCATCCTCTCCCAAGACGATCAAGTCACCTTGTTGAAGGCGGGAGTCTTCGAAGTCCTCCTTGTCCGATTGGCTTGCATGTTCGATACTCAAAACAACAGCATGATTTGTCTCAACGGCCAAGTTTTGAAAAGGGAATCCATCCACAGTGGCTCCAACGCCAGATTCCTTATGGATTCCATGTTCGACTTTGCCGAAAGGCTCAACTCTTTGAGGCTGACTGATGCCGAAATCGGACTATTCAGCTCCATTGTCGTCATCGCACCTGGTGAGTTGGCTTTTCAAAGATTTTTTTTTCTCTCACTCTTCTTTTTTTAAAATATGAAATGGCTTTTTATTTAATTGTCGCTTTTGTTTGTTATAGACCGGCCTGGCTTGAGAAACACAGAACTGATAGAAAGGATGCAAAATAAGTTGAAAGCTGGGCTCCAATTGATGATGAGCCAGAACCACCCTAACCAGCCTTGCCTAGCGCAAGAGTTGATGAAGAAAATTCCCGATCTCAGAACGTTGAATACGCTGCACAGCGAAAAACTCCTAGCGTTTAAGATGACCGAGCAGCAGAACTTAGCGGAGCAGCAGCAAATGTGGGGAGTGATGAGCGAAGACGAAAGCAAAAGTCCAAGCGGGAGCACGTGGTCTTCGAGTTCGGACGTCGCGATGGAAGAAGTCAAAAGTCCATTAGGATCCGTTTCGAGCACGGAATCGATGTGTTCGGGAGAAGTCGAATATCACAGTAGTCACGCGGCTTCTGCACCTTTATTAGCGGCGACGTTAGCGGGAGGATGCCCCATGCGTCACCGGACGGACGAGCATAAAGACATCAAACCGATCGTCATTCACAGAACCTTCAGAAAGTTAGATTCTCCGAGTGACTCCGGTATCGAATCCGGGACTGAAAAAGTGGACAAATTAACTAGTAGTGCGCCGACGTCATTATGCTCGAGCCCTCGGTCTTCAGTGGAAGATAAAGAAGAACACCAAATAGAAGATATGCCCGTCTTAAAAAGAGTACTTCAAGCACCTCCTCTTTACGACACCAACTCCTTAATGGATGAAGCGTACAAGCCACATAAGAAATTCCGAGCTTTAAGAAAGGAGCTCGATTCCGAAGCTGACAATACGACATCGACTTCTTCCTTATCGAGCACGCATTCGACCTTGGCGAAATCGTTAATGGAAGGGCCTAGGATGACGGCGGAGCAGATGAAGAGGACAGACATCATTCACAACTATATCATGCGTGGGGAGGGATGTTGGCAGCAACAAAGTGTGATCACGAGCAGCGCGAGGAACGGCGCTTACGTCATCGTGAACAACTCGAGCCCCGGTCCTTCCCTTTACGTTCCGGCCTCGTCGCCAAGCTCGACCTCCCTAGTCGAACTCCAAGTCGGAACCCAACCGCTCAACCTTTCCAAAAAAACTCCACCACCGTCTCCAAGGCCGAAGGTCCTCTCACTCGAAGCTTGAGACCACACTTTAAATTTTTTATTGTGAATAGTACAAAGCTGGTAAATCGGCAATGTGGTACAAATCAAACCGCTCTTGTGATCTCTCCCTCCGTGTAAATATCTTCTTTTTTTTTCTCTCTTTATCTCTCTATCTCGTGTAAATAGAACTCTCCCTTGTTTCGGAGTGAATTTTTTTTTGTAATCGTTCTGAACGAAAAGTTCTTATGGTGCCACTTTTTTGAAAAACCGTATTATTTAAAAAAAAACCCAAATAATTTATTAGTTTCCCCCCTTTTTTGTTTTTTTAAATTAATTAACGTATTAGAAAATTCTGTTCCATTTTTAATACAAAACTTGTTAAATAAGTGTTTTTAACGATGTTGTAGTTTGTTAGTCGTTGTTGTGTATTTTTTTCCAAGGGGGAAATGGCCTAAGGCAGACCTCATATCGGCCATTATCACCACCCATTTCAAAAATAGAATTATATATTTATAAATGTGATATATTTCGATATAGGGGCTTGCATTTTTATTTGTGTGTGTAAATTTAGTCTCTTATCATATTTAAAAAATATATATATTAAAAAAAAATGAAAAAACAAAAAAAAATTAATAACACGTCTTATCGGTCCCTCGTGTACATATAATATCGAGGTTTTTGAGACTGATGGAAGGCACGCCATCTGAGAGCCTATAACGGCCAGCTAAGCCCACCATGAAAAAAGATAAAATCAATGTAATATAGTTTGAAAACTCCAAAGTTATTATTTTTGTGTTATATGTATATAAATGCTGTGTATATATTGAGCAGATGGGCGTGGCTTCCTTTGCATATTATTATATTATAATCTAATTGTCGTCCTATGTTTTAATCTAGACTTTGGGTACGTCTGTTCCTCAAAAGGCCGAGGCTCGAGGTCTGTTTTTTGCAGATTTGTTTTTAATTTTATTATTTTTCTTCTTAAAAGTCCAGCTATCAAGACAAATCAGGCGAGGATTTTTCCGAGCCATTAAATTTTTCCAAGCTGGAAAATTAAAAAAGTTATTTTTTTTTTTGTTAAAAGTAAAAGTAAACCCAGTGATAAGATTTTTATTTTGGATGTTTTTAGTTGTGTTAATTGTTAAAATTACCCACATGGTGTGTGCTTGTATGTTTTATTTTGTAAGCTTGGACGTTTTTTGAGGCAGTCAGATTAAACATTGTCTGGTGAAATTATAAACAAATATTTATTTATTTTTACCCTTGAAACACCCATAACAAGGAAAAAAAAGCGAAGCCCCTCGAAAGGGCGTATTCGAGGAAAAACGGTATTCGACCAAAAATAATCTCTTCAATGTCAAGGATGGGCTCTGACGTCAAGACACGTCACCCACTGATAATAGTCCGAAAAAAGAAAAAAAAATTCATTGAGAATATGCGATTGCAAAATATTGAGGAAAAAATGACCCTGAACCATGATTATGGTTTGCTACACGTGCTATATATTTTTTTTCATCAAGGACGAAATAATTATCATATCTAGTAATTAAGGAGAAGAAAACGTTTTGAAGAAACTGGCTTGATAAATTATGAAGTAACACATAGGAGTATAGGATTATCGATGTCAATGAAGCTCTGCTACCATAGGCGACGAAAGAGAAGCGCATTCACTGGCTTGGAGTCACTATAGAACATAATGGAGTCGACAAGTTTTTTTTTGCAAGGCATCTCAGAATAGGAATTTCCGGAGTTTAAGGTCATACCATAGAAGCCAATTAAAATTCGTGTTTTTTCTTTAAACCGTTTTGTTTTTTATTGTTTTTCCGAAGGCGAAAAACGGCATAAAATAACAAGTTAGTGAGTCTAATTGGTCGTCTAGCAACACCTGGATGTTTGACCGTGAACTCACGAAATTGGAGCCGTCTCAGGTGACGTGTTACCATGTTCAACCGAGCCCTTTTGTACTTAATAATTTTTTTAGCGCTCATCCTTGAATTTTTTTTCTAAACGTGTAGGAGCTTCGAGGCGGGAAAAACGAGAATGAAGACGGTGAATGAGCCCCGGGTTTTGGAATGCCTCCTCCGGTTATGTAAGCATGGTTGGCCTTGGGGCCGACTCGTGTCTCAAGGCCGGGATGATCCCCCCTCAGGGGCTTCCAGAGTCAGGCCCTATTTGTCTCGAGGGCGGATTGATTGTCTCCATGAAAAGGAGCAAAAAAAATCTTCACTGAATAATTTGAAATTTAGTGGGATCCATTATAGATTTGAGTGTAGGATAACAATGTTACCATAGTAATAAGATCCTCTTCCCCTTGAGCTTGAAACAGAGAGTTTATTACGTTCTATTCTAATTACACTTTCGGTTTCCTCCCTGTTACGCTCGGTGATTACTCATGTTTCACTATACAAAGATAACCTCTTGGAGCCCAACCTGCTACACACCCTGAAAATTTTTGTTGTTTACCTATCTTTTTGACCCTGAGGTTTTATCAAGATTATCTCTGGTTTTCCGAAATGGGAAACGAATTGAACTATTAGGAGTGAGATGGAAAAAAATCTTTCAAAACGGGAGACATAAACATCTTTGTTTACCGATCAAAATGATGACGGGGCGGGTGGAGGTATCAAGGACGGTCTCGACACAAACGGTCCGCATGCCGACTTGTTTATCCGTCCAAATACAGGTTTTCTAATTCCGATGCACCTCAAAAATATTGTGATGCAACTCGAAGAAATGTTATTTCAAGAGAGATTATTATTTTTTGTTAGGTTAGAGCTTCAAGGTTAAGGTTGGGGTAGCCACCCTGATATGATTGAGCTGGAGGGTCGATCATCCCGATTTTCAAACTTTTTTGGACGCGTGCATATGGATTATGGGCCCATTTTATATAACTAGATTTCGTTCCTTCAAATCAATAAGGCCCCTCTATGCTTGATTTTTGATCCTTTTTAAAGGCCCTTTTAACTAGATACTATGTATTCTTTTATGACAAATAAGACTCATTTAACTTTGGTTTTTGACCCTTTTTAGGCACTAGGGGCCCTTTTAACTAGATATTATATCTTTACGACAAATAGGGCCATTTTAAGCTTGATTTTTGATCCATTCTGGACACTTTTAACTTAAATCAATTCCTTCACGACAAATAGAGCCCTTTTTAGATTGGCTATAGCCAAAAGTAATATTATATTGTTTATCACTGTAATAGGCTCTAATTACCCTTAAATTACCCCTTTTTATGAGATATATGAAAAAAATTTCATTATTGTACTCGAATGCTAAATCTTTGTAGCGGTATGCAAAAACGACAGAGCGTGAACACTGACTGAAAAGGATTTTTTTCATAGGGTCCTAACGAGTTTAATATTATTTTAAGAACCATTTCCCAATACTTCAATGGTTAGCAAACAATGTTTAATTGTCATTTCATTGATTTTTTTACTTCGAATTTTGATCCAATGTCCACCTAGGTTTAATTTTTTGACCAGTGTACCAGGGACCCTAAATTGTGTCCCTTTACGACAAAAAAATTTGATTTTTGATCGTTTTTGGACTTAGTTCTTTCATGACAAAATACGGCAAGATGCGAAATACGGCAATACGCGGTATGCGAATTTCCTGGCCGGTAAATTTTACCTATCCGATTCTGCTTCTGTGAGAACACTTGGCAAAAAATTGAAATTTCGTACTTCAAGTACACCTGGGACATCGTACATCAGGTAATTTAGGTCAGACGTTATTACAGCAACGTGCTTATTTACTTCTTTTCCCACTCCTTTACATTTTTAAACATGTGTTAAAATGAACGTCTGGTCCATAAAGTCTAGAAACTGAAGGACGGTCCCAAGGTTATGGGGCGAAACCCCATCTTTGTTCTCTGGCTGTTTTTAAGGAGTATGCAGGTTGTCCAATAAAAAGGAATCTCTCTTTTTTTTTATCGTACTTGCATAATGGAAAATCCAGTCAACATGGCTTTTTCTGTGTGTATGGTCTTTTTTTCCTGAATTTTATATCGTCGTTTATTCTAATGTACGCCGTTCTTTTAGCCGTCTGCTGTAGACGCCACCGTGAAATAATTTATTCTTTCGTCGCCTCTTTTTTATCACCCATACTCAGAGGCTTTTACGTGAATCGATCAAGTTTTTCCCCATGAATCAATTTGAAGCAGCAACATAGGAGTAACCAGATCTCGGACCTTCCAAGTTTTCATTGATGATGACCTCGGTTCGATATAAAGTTACTGAAGCCTCAGAGCGGGAAAATTTTTTTTGGGTACGTAATACGATTCATGTTGAGCCACTCGTGTTTTCTATTATCTTTGCCCGTCGAGCATCAGATAACAGGTGAAACTTTGACCCAGGTGAGAGTGGATATACGATCTGAAGAAAGGTCGTGAGCTGTACGAATAAGAAATAACTTTCACGTTCAGGATGACTTGCGCTTTCCCACCGTTCTACGCTCCAAATGCCCTCCGCGTGAATTCAAGAAATGATAGAAAGACACGACTTTTCTCGATTGTGTTCATTAATTTTTATCGCCGGGCCGAATATGTTCGGTTCAACGCACCGAATGATTTAATCCTTCTATTCAAATATTTAAAGTCAAGGTTAAACGAGTTCAATCTCATTTTTTGTGTTGGACTCATCACGGTTCTGGAAAAAAAAATTCTTCAATTCAACCTTGGACTTCAATCGCACTAATTTTGAAATATTTCTTTTATATTCATTAAATCATAACCAGTTTAATCTATTTTAAAGGATACAGAGAATCGAGAACTGAATAAGAAGGGATGCATTGGTTGACATAGCAAATCTGATTCAGCATTGATGACGCAGCCACTAGTATGAGATAGGTTGACTCTCATTGCCGGTTGCCCAATGAGAAGACTTCAAAACCATTAGGACAAGTACTAAACCAGTACTAGACTCTTTATTGAGGATACAACAACTGGAACAAATTGAAACGCCTTTGGTCAACTAGAGGACTTTGACTCCATTAGGCCTCCGCCCCTTCGCTAGTATTATACACAATGCACATTGCTGAGAGTACTACCTACCACTAGTATGAGACAAGTTGGCTCTCATTGAGAGCAACCCAATCAGAGGACTTAAACGCCATTAGGCCACTCCCCTAGACCTATAGAAGGCTCTTCTTTGAGCATACGACCACTATGTTAGATAAAATGAATCTCATTGACCAATCAAAAGAGTTAAATGCCATTCGGCCACGCCCTATCAGCAATACAAACCTCCTGTTAGCATTTTATTGAGTTCTTCAACCTCCTGTTAGCATTCTATGTTATGTACTTAAAGAACTTGAATCCTGGACGGTCTTTTTTAAGGTCAATTACGATTGATGAACTTTTCGTGAGATGTTTGGCTGTCATAATTTTTTTTTCAATTGTCAGAGGAGAAACGATCGCAGACTTCGTCCCAGTTACATTTTGATAAAGAAAAAAAAGTAAAAACTTTCTCCTTTTTGACTTTTGGCCCCCCTAAAACGTCCTCTATTCTTTTTTCTGAAATCTAATAAAAATGGTTCAAATAGTGTTTGAGTGTTGTAAACGGCGTCAAGGACGGCCAGTCCCATCCTACAAAGATGGAGGAGGATGCGATGCCCTGTCTTAAGGAGTAACGAACTCTCGGATATCTGCGTAGTGCCCTCAGAATTACATCCCACTGGTCGGTAATCGAAGAATCTCGAGGAAAACGAGAGAGACGCATGTTAATTTTTTAGTCTCAATTATTGATGTTTTTCATTGGAAGATCTAAATCAGGAAATTATTGACCTTGGAAAAGAATAACGACCTTTGGCTCCTAACCCCCGCCAGCCGCGGGACGATCTAGAATAATTGGAGGGCTAGGGATAGCTTCCTGTCATTCCACCGCGCTCTGCAAGGTCAATCCTAGATCATTTACAAAAAACCATCTCTTCTAAAATAAAACTCATAATCAAAGTTCAACTTCAAAAAGGGAATTTTTATAAGTTTTATACACCGAATTCAAGACTTGAGGATACTCCAGCAGCCAACTTCCTAATCAAAAACTCCCCCCTTTCGTGCCTTTACTAACTAATTCTTTACCAACTTAAGGATCAATGAAGTGATTCTGAAAACTGCAATCTTGTTTATTCATGTTTTATATTTAAGAGAATGAAAATGACGCACATGGAGAAGAGTTCAGGTTCAGGCGAGAAATATCTTTTTTTTAAAAAGAGGATAGAAATCTAGTCGAAGATGTTCTCCTCTGCTATAAGGATCAAAATTCAGCGGAAAACGTCTGTATCATCCATTTAGGATAGGAGGAGGAAGCTAATACTTCCTTCTTTGTGAAAAAGGATCAAAATCTAGCTGAAATTTAGCCAAAAACTAAATGACGGGCCCTTCTTATCTTTAAAAGGACAAAATCTATCTTAAGAACGCCTCCTTTGTCAAAAAGAATCGAAATCTAGGGAACTAAAAAGGTTGTTTAAAAAAAAGGATCAAAATCAGCCATAACTCCCTAAAAATCATTTTTCACCATATTTAGCAGAAAAGTATCCATCTTATGTATCTCAAAAAGAATAAAAATCTAGCTTAAGACACCTCCTCTGTCAATAAGGATCAAAATCCAGCTGGAAAGAGCACTTCTTATCTTAAAAAGGATCAACATCTAGCTAAAGAAGGCCTCCTTTGTCGTAAAAGGATCAAAAGCTAGCTGAAGAAGGACTCCTTTGTCTAACAAGGATCAAAATCTACCCAAAGACTACTTCTTTGTCACTAAGGATCAAAATCTAGCTAACGAAGGCCTCCTTCGTCGAATCGACAAGGTTCAAAATCTATCTTCTTGTCGAAAATGGCTTTCCTTCCTTTACCACATCCTATTAAATCTGAAAACTGTACAACCTTTTACTGAGGTATTTAACGCTTAAAAGGAGAAAAAAAAATCTACCTAAAAATGAAGCAGAAATAACAGGACGTCAAGGACGCAGTATTAATCTCATTGTTAGTTTATTAGTCTAAAAATAAATCATTTAGAAAGTCTCAAGTTGAACGAGTCTACATCAAAAATTCCTTCATCAGGACAAAAAGATGTTAGAAAAGACAACGGAGATAATTTTTGACAGGTCTTTTCCTCAGGACCTTGAGACTATTTATCGCCCGAATGAGATACCATGGGGTTATACGCGTGGATGTAAAAGGGGAGACAATAACGATAAAATGAGATAAAATGATTTTTTTTTTAATTTAACAAAAAGCCGATTAATTAAATCGAATTATTGATTGAATATCAACTTGACCATGAATTCCAGAGAGGGGAAAAACGTTAAAAATTATCTTTGACCGTTAAACTCCGTTAACATCTGTCTAATCCAGGTGTCTTTTTAAAGGGCGTACATAACGATACCTTTATGAATAATGGAATCCATACTTTTTTTGTGGCTAATTTGTCAAAATTTCAGTTTTGAGATAATGTACTGAATACAAAGTAATTGAGAAGTTATACAAGTCCTTGGTCGAGATTTTAGATCGAGGAATCGGACAGCTCAGTCACATCTCAACAGTTTTTGTGTGAGTTTTAAAGACAAAAAGGTCTTTCTTGCCGATAACAGATCCAAAATGTCCTGAATAGGGCCCTTCATGCAAAAAGGTAAAAAATCTTACTGAGAAGGATCCTCTTTTCGAAAAGGATCAAAAGTTTGCTCAAAAATGGGTCCTTCTTGTCGAAAAAGGAATGAAAAGTCCTAGATTTTTCTAGCTTTAGAGGGTCCTTGAACGAAAAGGATCAAATCTAGCTCCTGAGAGTCCTTTATAAAAAAAAAAATTAGCTAGAGGGTCCCCTGTTTAAAAGTATCAAAATCTAGCCGGAAAATGATCCCTTCAAAAAAATCAATTTTCTCTTCTTTCCGAAAGTTCCTCGGTTTTTTTTCTGGTTCATTTTTCCTCTAAATTTTAATTTCTCTAATCACAAAGGAAGCGGTTTTTATTTACGTGATCCTCCAAAATATCGTTAGGGTGGGGAGTGAAATTTGATAAAGAAGGCAATGTCCTTGCGATATTAAATATAGACGCTGATATATCGCAAGGTCAACAAAATTGTTATCAAAAACATAACCCAAGGTTTTCATCATAATTATTTTTATTTTTCCATGAAATCAGACGAAAAGGAACCCCTGATAATCTGCTAAACTCGATTAGGCACAAAATGGCTTCAAATATTTTTTTTTAATGCTGGATATGACCTGTTGAACTTGACCTCCCAATTAAAATAATTTAATAAAACCTTTTGTGTGGTTTAAATTTTTATTTTTTTTCTAAAGCGAGTGTTTTAATTAGGAAGAGACCTCGGGTTAAGTGGCCTCCCTGAAGTGGCGGCCCGGGAAGGGCATTGAACGCCCTAAACGACCTCCGACTATGGCCACTAACCCGATTGCCATAAGTCTCAGGGTCGCCAGCACTGCAAAATGATCTTTTTTATACAAAAATTGCTATTTTTCATTTTTTGTTTTTTTCAACTCAAGATATTTTTTTAAACAGTAGAAATCCAAGGCTGAACGAAACTATAAAGGATATCGAAAGAAAACATTTACTGTGACTTATTGTCAATTTTAACGACCTTCATACTTGTTATTCATATTTAAAGATAGTTTTACACTTCATAGTCAACGTAATAAGCTGTTTTGTGGCCGATTTTTCTTCGCAATCGTGTTGAAAAGCCTGATTTCAAGTAAAAAGAAACCGAAGTCGTAAAAAATGTTCGGCCAAGACTTAGAATTGTGATTAAGGAAAGCGATAGCGTTCCGCCTCGCCAATCAAAACCCCAAATTGAGGTTATTCGATTGACTTATGACAATGAAAACGTTCCTTTTTCGGATTTATGAATTTATTCTTGTTAAAAATGAAGATTCTACGTGTCCTCTAACCAAGGACGTTTTGTTTAAAGGTCGAGATCAGGAAAGAAAAATATTTGTCGCCTCGTGGTAAACAAAATTCGCAATTTGTTCGTGTACAACGTGTTTTTTTGATCAAAAACTTGACTTTTCACTTCCGTTTTTTTTCGTAAATCAGAGAGGGACAATACCACGTAATTTTTCAAGGACGCAAAACGACGTGATTTTTCAATTTTTGTTTTAGGAAATGAAATTCGGAAAATTTTGTAAGTTTTGTCAACTTTTTCAGGGATTTCCTGATAACTTAAAAAAATATAAGTACTAAACCATTTTTTTTATATAAATACAAATTAATAAAATGAAGGATATAAAATCAATATTATCGTGTCGTAGAGGTTTCCTGACATACACAGGGATCTCATTTGAAATAACGCTAATTTAAAATAAGGGTCAATTTTTGCGAAATGGTTAATTTCGATTAAATGGTCGATATTGTCATTATATTAAAAATAAAAATGATTAAAAATCTAGCCTAAAAGTCGATTTAGCTAAGAGTGTCAACATAATATTCTACGATCTATAATAATGGTTACCTAGGTATTGTCTAGCTGAAAAGGGTCAATATTTAGCTTTAAGGAGTCGTCAATATCTAGCTAAAAAGATAAATTTCTTGCCTAAAATGGTCTGTTAGGAATGTTGCATGAAAGGGTCAATATAGTACATATCTAGCTTACAATTAATGTCAATATGCATCATCTAATGGTTATTGCCTATCTTAAAGAGTCCAGATGTGGCCAATGCCTTCTGGGTAAGGCCATTAAAAGAAGAAGAAGAAGAAGAAAAGGGTCCATAATCTAGCTTTCAGGGCAAGTCAATATCTAGCTAAAGTAGTCAATTTATTGGCCTAGAATGGACGATGTGCCAGGAATGTTAAAAATGGTCAAAATGGTAAGCTTAGAAATGCAGGGGTTGAAATAACAGTTATTTCAGAATTCTAATTTTTTTTGGTTATTTCATGTTTTTTCTCTCTGTTCGGTATTTTTTTGTTGTATTGACGAAGGAATGTTCCTTGAAAATAACCCTAATTCTTGAATAACCCATAGACCATAACTTCATTTCTGTTATTTAGGGACCGTTATTTTTTCTCTAAAAAATAAAGGATGTTTAAAAGGTTCAAAATCTAGCTGTAAGGGATCGTCAATACCCAGCTAAAAAGGTAAGTGTAGCTTATAAAGGAAGTTTTGTTGCTTAAAAATGTCAATATTTATCATCCAATGGTTATTGTCTAACTTAAAAGGGTCAATAACTAGTCAGAAATGGTCAATATCTATCCAAAAAGGTCAATAAAGGAAAGTTTTGTTTCTTAAAAAATGTCAATATCCATCATCTAATTTTTATTGTCAATCTTAAATCTCAAATCTTATATAGAGATAATACAGCTTGAATTCCTCACTGTCTAGCTTGAGCTCTGGAGGACCCTCGAGGGGTTTTCTTCTTCTTCTTGCTTCGATAACTTTCTAGGAGCAGATGCCAGAGGTAAAAAAGAAAAAAAATGTGTATCCTGTACCTAATAAATTTTTCAAACTTTTTTAGCAGTATATTCGTCGAATTTTAAAGTTCATTGACGTGTATTTCGGTTCAAAAATGGAGCGGGTCAGTACCAAGCGATATGTAAATTAATTAGGGTTAAAGAACTTGTCTGAGGACGTTACCCCAAACTTTTCTCCTTTTAAAGCGCTTGAAATTTCGTTTTATTCATCGGGGGAAAAAAATTAAAACTAAAAACGAGGAAGAAATCTACGCCCTTGTGCGAAAGCTGATGTGGCAAGGACGGTTACGGGTGCATGTGGAGGCTTGAGCACGTATTTCACAAGGTCTCCTCCATACAATCTTTACAGTTATATCTTTGATAATAAAAGAAAAAAAACTTCTTTGATCATTTCTAAAAAGGTCACATTTATGACGTTGAAGTTCCAGCAAAATAATGAAGTCAAATATGTTAAAGAGGCCTAGATTTAAAAATTTTCAATGCCAGAAGCGTCATTTAAAAAAAAATTTTTTTTCTTCTTTTTACTCTTTTCCTCTTATTGTTTATCCAGAACATTCTTCAGTTGAACCTTGAATCGGAGCCTCGGCTATCTTTAGTTTGTTTAGACAAACGATTAAGTAAATAGTTTTTATCGCTAACTAAGGCTTTAAACTGGACTACCTAATTTAATACTTTTTTCGTTTATTTTTCTGAGAATTTTCTCCAGTACCATCCATCCTTTAGTCTTTCATTCCTTTAGTCTTTCTGACGAGAAAGAAACTTTTCGAGGTGGATTTTCAAGTTTTGAGACGAGGATGGCACTTTTTTTTTGTGGATTTCAACCACTTATTAGTTAACTAAAAATCCCTCCTATCCTTAATCCCTCCTTACCACCTAAACACTTCGAAAAAATTATGTGATAAAAAGGTCAACTTCTAGCAAATGGATCAAATTCTAGATTGAAAAAGAATTGTTAAAGGTTCAATACATATTACATATCAAGCTAAATGGGGATTGTCTAGCTTTTACATTGTTCAGTACAATCTGGGATGTTGAAATAAATTGTTCTAAGTTTATAGAGGCTTAAAATCCAATAGAAATAAAGATTTAACGAAAATGTCAGCTTATTAGTAACTAGGTAAGGAAGTTAATACATTTAAAAGTACATAATTTTTAATATCCATCGAGGTCACGTTAATGAAAACGGGAGCTTTCCATCGGATTTTCCTGATTTTAAAGCCTCGCCTTGACCTCGTAACCTTTAGTAAGGAAAACAAAACTGCGCAATTTGTTGCAACATGAAAAATCAAAAATTTTAAAGAAAAATGTTGGATGTTGACTAAAGCAAGAGGAGCAAAAGGGCCATCGAAGAGAAATGAATTTTTTTTTAAATTTGTCTTGAAAGTTTTCGTGTCATTTTTATTATTGACAAGGTGAAAGGGGTGGGTATCCTTGATCTACAGGATGGGGATGATTCGCGATTGGAAAACCCAAGGGAGTACCCTTGACCTTTGAAGTTCAAAGGTCGCTAACGGCTCTTAAACTGGAAAAACGGATATTAAAAAAAGGTATTCTGGCTTGAAAAATTTCAAAGTTACTGTGGGAGTGTGACATTGGAAAGGAATAAAAAACCTGCCTTGACTTCTAGTCTATCCAAGGCGAGCAATCACTTCCTTACTTTCATTCACATTTTTTTTTAAGGACGAACCGTTTGTTACTACGGGCGATCAATGACATTCCACGCCTTCCGATAAGTTTTTATCGAAAATTTTGAATTTTGAGGTGCAGGAAGGGGGCCGTCTTTCGCCCTTGACTTTCGTCTGTCCACGTGGAAGGTCAACACGTGGTCCTTCCCACTCAAAGTTTCAAGTCAATCAATCAAAAAGACGTTTAGGGCATAAGTTTTGAATATTAACAGATTTATAATTTGCAAGAAATTGATTTTGTATATTTCAAGGCGAAAGGGGAAAAAAATTAGCTAAAAAAAAGGAACTTGTGAATAAAAGAGGATTCCGGACACCGGTCAGGCGAGATCTTCATAAAATAAAACCAAAAACGTTCTTGTTAGGATTTGCCTGCTTCTTGACCTTGTCTGACAAATCTTTTGTGCCAAGTTAGCTTCTTCAACAAAGGAACTCAAATATTTTAATCAAAAGACTATTCAAAATGGCTCTGTTGAACCCTAGAAAAATTTTTTACATAAAATTTTAATTTCAGGAGAGCCTGAAATTCCTCAAACAACGAAAGTGGTCGACATTTTAAATTGAGGAAAAAAAAAATCCAAGGATTCTAATACGGTGGCCATTTCTAAATTAAGTCTATACTAACGATCGTTGTTATTTTAGCCCAAGTTCAAGGCGTTTGAAAATACATGCAAGGTCGGTTTTAGAGCCCCCACCCCCTTAAAATTACAAATATCTCAAGGGTGAAAATGGGAACCAATTTTTGCAATAATTAATTTAAGTCCACTTTTATTTTAGCCATCGATGAAATCTTCAGCCCTTCAAAAAATTAAAGAAAAAAATTATCTCTCAAAATCAGGTGTAAAAGGAAATGGATCTCACCCTCGGTTTGACTTCACAAATGTGTTTGGACTAGGGATGGGATATCGATGAGAGGATATCGATATTGGTATCGATATCAATATCGGAATAGTGATATCGATATCACTATAATATCGGTTTCATAATATCGACATCGGCGATATATCGATATCCGATATCGCAAAACAAAATTAACGAAGTTTAGTAAGTATACTCAGTTTAAAACAATAGGTAATATCTTCTTTTGCCATTTTTGACACTACCTACTCAAAAATTGCTTCTTTTCTAATTTTTTACTATCAAAAGCAATAAATAAATATTTAAATAAAAAGGAATTTAAAAAAACGTCTAAGCCAAAAGCCTCTGTGAGGTCAACCCCAATAGCCTGCTTTCCTCCGGAAATCCGCTAAAACATTCAAATCAAAAAAAAAATTTTTCTGTTTCTTGTTGCGCTATTTTGGTGCCACCCTGTATGCGCTGTGACAAATAATAATAATAAAAATTTCAAACGTCAAAATATAATTTTACAACTCAAATAAAAAATAAATTAAATTAATAAAAGAACTAATTTCGAGATAATTTTACATATTTCATAATATAAAATTCTATGAATAAAGTACAACCCATGGGCGAACTGCGGAGTGGCGACTGTCCAGTGATCCAAGTACCCAAAAACATGATGCAATAATACTACTAATCTTTGACAGGACATTTTAAGTGCAACATACTCAAATCTCAAAAAAAATCTCAAAATACACCGATATCGATATTGTTCTATGATATCGATATCCCATCCCTAGTTTGGACTAGTAGGTGGTGGACATATGAAAGGTACCCCTACACTCTGAGCTCAAGTAGGGGGGTCAAAGATCAAATTTTTTTACCTATTTCTCGAAAACTCCTAGCGACATGACCACTTAGTTAAAAATTAAAGATGACAAAATCTTCTATAAAATGTATTAGTCATTTTTGTCAATACTTTGTTTCATTATGAAAATATAAACACTCGAAAATCGGTAACGTAAAGGTCTAATTTTTTGGACCCCTGATTTTTATGAGGGAGAACCAATAGTCCAATGAAGTCCGGACTAGGCTCATTTTAAAGGTGATAGCCGATAGGTAAAGGAACATTTTAGAAAAAGTTCCACCACTCCGTCTGTCATGGTTCAAAAGTTGGTTAAGCTTTAATGGTCATCAACACATTTCGCTAACATCCAAAAACTTTTGTAAGCCGTACGGGAGAACCAATCCTCCTGACGAGTCAAGACAATACTCATTTCAAAGGTATGCACTTTACGAACTATCGGAACGTTTTCCAAAAAGTCCCACTGCTTCATATCTTATGGTTTGGAAATACGATTTTTGCAATTTTTGAAAAATACCTCATTTTACCAAACATTTATGGATTTCACAGAATAACGGAATGTCCAAGGAAGTAGAAACTATACTCATTTTAAAGGTAATTGAATTACAAAGGACCAATGTTAAGAGGCAAATTATTTTTATTTGTTCCGTTATTGGAAGTCTTTTTTTAAAATAAAAAAAGTAAGATTTTTTTAATATAAGGCAAGATCAAGGATGTCGCCGCCTCTCCGGCGCGGCCGCCACGACAGGAATAGATCTAGGAAGTTAAAAAATATTCTTGTAATTAAAAACCGACATAGAGAAAAAAAAATCTTACAGGGTCGATATTGTTCATGAAGGACTCTTTTGTCTCCAACAAGGCGTATCAGTTTTATCACGGTCGTAATAATTTTATTGAGAGTACAATTTAAATAATGGAGATGAAAAAGAAATATTTGTTTTGGAAGTGCGTCGACCTAGTACTTTCACTCCTGAGAGGCCCGAAATGGGGAAAGTGGAACAGTTAACGACTCTCAATCATACAGAGCGGACCAGATCAAAAACGTTCTACGGACCGTTTAAAAAACAACTTTTGATTTTTATCTATTTTTCGCCTCCGCTTACATCAGGGTTGCCAAGTACGAATCGTCCGCATCGTTTTTCACGAATTTAGAATTGAATTTTAATCGAGTTTTTGAACAGGAAGGAACTCTTTTTGGGTTATTTCAATCGTAAATTTCGTGTTAAAGTGGCATTGATGCAAGGTTGGATATTGACTTTATATTATAAGTCTGGTGAAGTTTTTTGATGGGTTAAGTTGGGATAGTTAGATAGTTGTAAGATGGGGGGTGGGGGCTCATGGTGAGATAGTAAATTGGTGGAAGACAAGATTACGATTTTTGTCCATGTGGAGATATTTTAGGACAAAACAAGAATTCCGAAAAGAAAATTATTTCCCAACTATGTCTAGGTCAGAAGGGTAACGTATGATCGAATAACAGATCCTTGCACGTTATATGTTACTGATTGGATTTCCGCTTTAAATACAAGGACAATTTCTCAAACCCTCTTGACCTAATCTAAACTTCAAACAGTTCCCCTAGGTCTTCTATACAAAATAAAAATTCTCTCTTTTCCCACAAAATTTGTCTTTTTCTTCAATTTTTTTAGGTCAGGGTTCTAAATGTTTCACAATTAAAAGTTTATAAAATTGAAATGGTAACAAAAGATTTTTTCGTTGTCGATAAGCTTACAGGAAGGATCAACCCCTTCTTTTGTTACATCCTTGCCCTTGACCGGGTTCCGACGCAAATGTAGAGCAACCAATTTGAATATCGACATTTTGTATCGAAGAATGACAAATGACCGGGGGGAAAAAATAAGATTTTCGTGCCTCCTTTGGAAAGTGTTACAAATTTGAGGTTGAAAACTTATCGATTCGGGAAAAATTCGTGCTTTATCGAAATTAAACGATATTTGAGGAAACCTTGACCTAACCCCGACACGATTACCTTGACTCGCATGACAAAGGATGTTTTTAATGACGAATGTTCCAAGTACAAGGATTTTTCATCACAGGAAAAACTCGATTTAAACGAAACGTTTATCCCGTAATTTATGGAATCCGCAATAAACAAGTCCACGTTATGTAAAAACCGACGAATGTGGAAAAAACCAAACTTATGGAACGAGGAGACCTAAATTCCTTTTTTTTTTATTTAAATTTTAACGGTTCATAAACAGGGGAAATTCCGTCATCATAAAATATTTTGGATCAAAAAGGTTTTTTAACGCCTAAATTTTTATCAAAGACCTTGCCGCATTATCAGTTGTTACACAATTCGCCCTTGACATTGAATTTTTTCCGCACTAGTTTTTGTACAATAATTGTGAAATTTTTACATAATTGTTTCTTCATTTGACACTAGTCTCAACTCTCCACTAGGAGATGGGGGGAGGGTTAGTTGGGTTGTTAATTGTGGGGGAAATGGGGGAAGTTTGTTTAGGAATAATTGAGAGTTTGGGGGATGATTCTAAAAACTATCTGAAACGGTGAAAGCCACCCTCCGAAACTGTCTTAAACAGGCGAAAATCGTTCAAAACTTTCCAAAATCTGTCCAAAACGGTAAGAAACACCTACAACGGTGAAAAACCGTCTAAAACTATCAAAACATGTTAAGAAAATTAAAGGGTCAAAACACGTTCAAAAACTGTCTAAAACTGTCCAAAACTGTCAAAACGCGTTCAAAAACTATCGCGACCCCATTTAATTCTTTGTGTTTCGTTTCAATGGTAGAATGCACTTTGGACCAATTTATCAAAAAGGCAGCCACTTTGGACCAATTTTTATAACCACCTTGGACAAGCATTTAGCAACACCCACTTTGGACCAGAAAAAAAGGGTATTTTTTAAAAATAAACCTGCTGTACCCATTCCGATTACCAGCTCAACTGGCCCAAAGTGGTTGCTCTCTTCTGGTCTAAAGTGGCTCCCTAGATCTTCCGCTTCGATCGGATTAGTCCAAAGTGGCTGCGGCCGTTTCAATTTGAACAAAGCAACTATTGTATTTAGTTGCTTGTAGTTGGGTTATAAGGTGATTGAAGGGGGGGGGGGAAGGTCTTTTAGGGTAATAGTGCGTAATTGGTAAGGGTAGTTAAGGGAATGTTAGAGGGTAATATGATATGTAGTTTTCCCTTGTTTTGTAATTCCGTCTTCCTAGGATAATTTTTAAAAAGTGAAAATAAAATTGTATGTTGAACGCAGTTCAAATTTCTGTCTTGCTCAATATGTTTACTGCATAGACGAGGACGAATCCCGTAAACTAGTTAGGCGTTTAGCCAAATAATAAAATTAAGATTTTGTTTAAAAAATTTTTAAAAAATATTTAAAACTAGAAGTTACCTACGGATAAAATTTCTAGTCTTCCTGAGAATCTTTTGGTCGAACAAGGTGTTTGAAAAGTGCCCTTGGCTTGGAACCAAATTTACCTGAGGTAACGTCCTCAGCGAAAAAATAAATAACGTCGCGGAACTTCTTCATACGATCCAGGTCAGTGCCATTTTCGCCTTTTTTTAATTTTTCAAAATTTATCATTGAAAAGCTAATTAAAATCCTCCCAAAAGAATTCAGATCAATGGCAAATTAGAGTTTCCGCTGTATTTATTCAGTTGAGTAAGCCGACCTTTGAAGATCCCAAGGCGGAATGTCACTGCCACTGTTTTAAATATTTAACGGGGATTTGTTAATTAGAATCTGAAAAATTTTTAACTTAAAAGTGAACAAATGTTGGATATCCTCGAACTTATTATAATTCCAAGACCTTGAAATTGAGTCGCAGGTCATCCTTTTGTCTCAGTTTTTTTTTCCATTTTGTCCGTCCGGCCTCTAAACACCATTTTTTTTATTCTCTTCTTTTTTTTCCCCCTTTGGGAACAGAGGAGGGGTCTCGTCTTTAATTTATGTTTAACCTTGATACTTAACCTTGGTACAGGCTCGAATATGAGTCCCATTATGTCACTCTGGTCTATCTTATTGTTAATAAATACATGGGTTTTTTTTATTCGATTTTTCGAATAAATTCTATAAGTATATGATGTTGTCAATTATTTATAATTATTTGAGTCTTCACCTTGAACGTCTTCAAGGACCCCTTGATAAAAATTCATAGGGAAATACCTATTTAAAATTATCAGATTTACGTTTCTGAAAAACAAGTACACGAGGGGGTGTTTGGTGGTAGGGCCTATGGGGTAGTTTCATGGGGTACTTGGAAGTAGGGGGGGGGGTAATATTGGGAATTTGTCTAGGATAATGAGGGGGAGTTTGATGAAGATGTGAGAAAGGAATTTAGGTCGGATAATAGCATCAGTTCGGTGGGGATGACGAGATTGGGGGTGAAAGGGGGTATGGGTGAAGGCGAGGTTTGGTTGGGAGTATGTACATACCTAGTTGGTTTCGAGGTAAGGGGGACAATGGGAGTTACGGGGGAAATAGTCGAGCTATGGGCGGGCTATGGGGGAGCTTGATGGATATCATGAAGTTATTTTGGGTATTTGATGTATGTAGGAAGTTGATTTCGTGAGGAGCATAAGTTAAGGGAGTTTGATGCTTGGTAAGAGAGTATTGAATTATTGGGGGAAATGGGGCTAACGGTGGAAGGTTAAGGGGTAATAGGGGTATTGGAAGGGGGCTTGGTAGGGTTTATCGGGAGTCTGATGGGTTAATGAATTAATCGGTAAGAATGTATTAGAATTGTGAAACTTATCACAACTTTAATATTAGTTTTATTTCTTTAATACATGAAAAACGTGATGGGACCTTTTCAAAGTCGAATAATGAATGGTTTTTTTAATTTTATTGGTTATAAAAGATTAAAAAGAGTACTCGGTGTAAAGTTTTAGTTGTAAATATTTTCAAAGTGCCCTTCGAAAGGCTGTTAACCTAATTGAACTTTACTATGGCTAAGGCATAGTCTACCTATTTACATTAATTAACTTTATATTCACTTTCCTGACTTTCGTAATTATTTTTGCATAATGACATTGCTCGTCGTTCGATTAAGGGACACCACCTTACAACTCGATGGATTAAGGGACACCGTAAATCCTGAGAACTAATCAAAAATGTTTGAACATAAATGAATGAATACGTAAATAAAAATCAAATTGATTATTGACTTGCAAGAGAAGCAACACGTTCATTTGAATCGATAAATTCCCAAAAGAAAGGATAGGTAGTCTTATAGAAGGAAATGGATGCCACTAAAGGCTTGACTTCACAGATGTATTTGGACCTCACCCCTAAACCAGCAGAACAAGGAGGGGGAGGGAATTAAAGGTCAAAATATTCAGTTTTTGTGTATATCTCGACAACTATGCGTCCTAGCGACATGACCAATTAGTTAAAAATTAAAGCTAATAAAATTTGCTACAATATGCCATAATAACTTTTGTCAAAAGGTTTCGCTATAGGAATATCCCATCTTGAAAATCGGTCATCTAAAAATAAATTTTTGGGGACCCACGAACGGTTTCCAAAAAGTTTAAAAAGGAGAAGTCTTTAACTGTTTCAAATTTTCGCGATTCGTAAAAATGGTCTCATTTTACTATATGTACATTTATGGGTAAACGGTAAGCCCTAGAAATTCGAGACTAGACTCACTTTAAAGTTATTTAATCACAAAGGAAGAATATTATAATATAGAAATGGTGAAGCGTGGTATGACATTTTAAAGCTAGAGTGTATTCTATTCTATTATGGTCAAAATTATAAAAACTATGGGGTTTATTGGACCCCTGGAACAAGATCATTTTCCCATAAAAAATTAATTTCGAGTTGTGGTGTCGCGTGAGTCATGGATGTTTTCTTCTTTTTAAGGTATATTAATTCACCCTTCAATTGCTGTCCACGAGACCTTGTGATTATCATTTCAATTGGCGACACCGCTTTGGAGGACACCTTTTTATACAAGATGTAGTCAGAACGGAAGCTTTAAAATGCTTCTAGTCAAGTATTCACTTAAGCGTGATTTATCTCTTTGAAATGGCACAAAAAAATTGTCGAAAAGAGGGCAACGACACTTTTTCCTTCGAAAATTTTTCCGAGGCATCTTCTCTCATGTATGGGTTCATTGTCCGTTTAATGGCTAAATAAAGATAAACTAAATTGACTAAAGTTTGTTTGGACAAAAAATTTAGAAGACATTTTTTGAAGGAAAGGTCGGTGACCTTCTCATTAGACCATGTGATTAGCTACCTCTTGTACTGGGGTACTGTTATTTTACTCGTATTGTCCCCTTGCCCCTCCTTTTTTGAAGAACGAGCCTTTAATTTATAACGCAGAGAACATTTTCAAAAGGCATCCTTACCTGGGACGTGAGGTTTGAGCACTTTAGGGCTTTTGCGTCTTCAAATACGTTATTTTTTTAAAATATTTGGCATTTTTATTGTCCTACCTTGTTCTTAACTCTCAAGATGCACAAATAAGGAAATAAAATGTAATTTTTTAAACGATCTTTGGCTGGAAAACTCCCAACCGGTAGTTAGAGAAGAAATAATATGGGAACAACCGTTTTTTCGCCATTTACTTTTACTTACCCTTGGTTTTTCAAGTTTTAATTACGCACTATTTTTTTAACTGCCGATTCAATAACGGAGGAAAAGCATTGTGAAAGTAAAATGGCCATAAATCACGAGGGATTTTATTTATTTATTTTTATTTATTTCATTTATTTATTTATTTATTTATTTATGCAGAGAGAAAACAGACTCCCTTAGATAATCTCATAATACCCCTCCTGACCCCCCAGTTATCCCTAATACCCTTCACCACCATTACCTAACTTTTTGGGCAGGACGAAAATCGGCCAACGGAAGCAATTGATATAGAAAAGGTAAGGAATGATAGTTGGTTTAACACAATTATTGTGTTAAAGAGGTAATTTGCGTATAATATGAGGTAAGGAGGTAATGGGCTAAAGGAGGCAATGTAGCTGAAGAGAGTTATAGAGTTATAGTAGAGAGTTATTTGTAGATTGTAGAGAGTATTCAGTGCAAAGGTAATTGCTGTGGAGCTAAGGATAATTGTAAAATGGAGGTAATCAGGGCGATCTGGGTCATATCTGGCAGCCATGTTAACCCAGACTAATAAGAGGAGTAAGGTAAGGGGAGTATGTATGTAGGTATCGCAATTTACAATAGGCTAAACCTAAATCGCAGAATGAGGCAACCCTTTCAAGCGATTCTCTTCATATCCCACTTTCCAACATTTTAGTTTTCGAGATTACCATGGAAATAATAATTGTACTTCAGAAAAGTACTTGAATAATGAAAATTCAGAGTGACAGAAAATCGTTTTGTTGATAACTTGAGGAAAAATAAATTCGCCCGTTACTTGTGACGTGTTTTAACCGGAAATCCCAGTGACTCGAACCACCCATGTGGAGATTTAGATCAAGTAGGTCTCAGACGGGTCCCTGACGAGGTATTTTTCCAGGAAAATATTTGCGTTCGAAATCCCTGGACGGGTCGTCGAACCCGTTCCGAGGTTCGGGATCGTCAGACCCGATGACGTCACGAGAGAGAAAGAGGAAAACACTTCCGTCACTCTTTCGAAAAAGAGAACGGGACTCTATGACGTTACTTGGAAGTCGTTTTCTTGAAGGCTCCCTCCCTCCCGGGCCCATTTCCCATCGGGTTTGTTGAACCCACTCCATGACCTACGACTACTATCAAAAAATAAGAAAACAACTCAAAATAGTTCCAATAAACGTTTTTAATCACTTTATGAAAGGATGGTGGATTCTAGTTGCTAAGGTAACGTCCCTGACCTATACACCTGCACAAAAGCGATCTCAGATACCCTCAAGGGGGAAAATATCAAACTACCATGTAACACCCCTTTTGACACATTTCTACGGAAATAAAACGTTGAAAATACAAATTATTGATTTTCTCGACAACTATAAATAGTAACCCAATAAAATGTTTACCTTCATATAAGGCAATAAAAAAAAATTGATAACCCAAAAGAGAAGTAAAGTCGACTTTTTAGGGCAAAAAGATGTTTTAAGCGAATTTCAAAACTTTTATTGTATTTCAAAAGACCTTTTTATTTACTTATTTTAAATTAAAGGAATTGTTTATTTCTGTACATAAACAATAAAAAAAGTAAATAGATTATCCAGAAAAAAAATGTATTACCATAAAAGCTGGGGAGTTCAAAGACCCCTTGGCATAGTTGATTTTTTTGAGAATCTTTTTGACGTAACCGTGTCTGACTCACGCTTCCGTGTATGGCAACACGACCCGACGGGGGGGTTTCGCTCCAGTTTCCGGCCTTATCCCCGGAAGGATTTCTTATTTTCGGCTCTTTTATTCTTTTCATCTTCGAAAATTGGGTCGTTAATCTCTTCCCTTTTCCATATAAATCGTGACCGTAGTATTCAATTGAAGAAATAAATCTTATTTCAATATAACAAGTTATACAACTTTTTAATTTTGAATGCAGCCCAAAAGCAATAAAAATAGCAAATCTTGCCAATAATTAGTTAACCTTTGTGAACGATTAACATTAAAAATAAATGTAAAAGCGTTAAAGGTGAATTGTATTCCTGAGACAGAGGACATGATAATTTATTTTCTCTGTATTGTAGTAGCAAAAAGAAGATCCTTCCTTGAACTTTAGTATCTTCTTTGATCTTTCCTACTGTCCACGTCCTTGTTCTTTTCCGCATTTCGTTCATTGGGTGATGGAAGTTTATGCTAATTAATTTTTTTTTTATTAGCAAGCAGTGTGTTTTAAAGAAGGATAAAAAAGAAGTTCTCTAAACGGGCCAAACTTCTACACCACTTGAATTTTCAACTTACCCCTGTTTACCCCACTCCTTCCCAAATACCCAAACTCTCCCTTTACAACCACACTCCCACCCATTATCACGGGGAGTTGAGGGTCCTCCTTACCACTCTGAATACCGCCCCTAATCTCTTTCTAATCCCCCCATACTTCCCAAGTACCCTCCTGCTATCTCCGATCAAACTCCCCCTGATTACTTCCCACCCGCCGTTTACTCAAACTAGCCCCCAATTATCCACCAATCTCTCCCTGATTAATCCAAAAACACCCTACCCCCTATACTAACCCCAACCCTAATATTACATTCTATTCACCCCCACTGTTACTCAACCAATCCTCAATGTTTTAGCCCTAAAAAATCGTTCCCTAGACGTTTTATCCATTTAAATTGCCTCGAAACTACAAACGGATTACGTATGTTAAGGATTACGTATGTGAGTGGTTTATTTTAAATCGTAGATCTTTTCAAGGACGTTTTGATCGCTTGTTGAGTAATTAAATGGTCATAGATGGTAGTCTCATTCTCAGCTTACAAGAGATTTCATGTCGACTCTCTCATATCGCCATATTGAGACTGTTTTCTTCTCCTTTGAATATTATCAAAACCGATTATGGTGCGAAAAAGGAGGAAAAAACGTCGATGAAGAAACTCTGCTGTCTTCAAAACAGAGGAAGTCTTTACTACCTATTTCAATAAAAAATTTTACATACAAAAGGTTTGACATTGAATTCTTAGAAGTCTTTAGACGCTTACCTATTAGATATTATTTATTAATGTTGAATAGAAAAGCCAGACAATACAAAAAAATTAGATAAAACTTCCTCCAAAATTAGTTCCCAAACAACTTTTTCCTCTTATTTCTGATCGATTTTACCCTGATTAGTGATTAGCCTTACCCTATATCACTCCCCCCCCCCACGAGATTACCTTAAATCGGCCAGTCTCCTTGTGTCCAAATTCTCCCACAAAGTGTCTTTCCTATCTATAAATGGTCAAAGTCCATATAAAAATTTTCTTCCTTGTATGGCTGAAATCGCAGCCCGTTCGTGGATAAATTAACAAGGATAAAGAAACAAGTAAAAGTTATATTAGATAAAAACGTTTTTGTGCAAAATAACACGAAAATTAAATCCTCTCATGCGGATCCGACCTTGAAACGATGTCATTTTGATGTAATTTATTAAAAATAGACCTATGACGTGAGCAGCACCCTCTATTTTCCATTTTATTACAAGGGGAGTCGTAACTCGTTAGAAAAGGGGTTGGAGAGAGAAAAAAAATCAATTATTACCCCCTTAAAACGTAGCAAGGTTAAATAATCACGTGAAAATTTAGCACGTGGTTTATTAATAAAATAAATTGCCCTTGACCGGTGACATTGAATCTTCTCTCCCTACTCCCGAACAAATAAGTTAATACCGTATAAATACGTCCAAAGAGCGGCAAGGTCACCAGCCAATTGATAAACAACTTTTTATTAAGGGGAAAAATTGTTGGAAATTAAGTTTCACAATAATTGAAAATAAATAATTCCATTATTTAATAGGCACGTCGTTAAAATTGAATTTTTAACCAAATTCGTATTGTTTGGAAAAAGTTGGAAGTGAGCCTACGGAGGGGAGGACCCATTGTCACTTTTTAGTCATTTTTTAGTTTTCGAAGTAGATTTTCTTCGGAAAATTGGAAGGGATAGACGTTGTTAAGGGAGTTCCTATTGAAATATTGACTAGGACCTGTTGCCCTTGGGGTCCGATTATGTTAATTGTCTTTTTGACATTGGATGTTAAAAAGGGGTTGAAGGTTGATCGAACCGTTTTCCGACCCTCTTTTTTCCCCTACACATTTCTTACACGCTATTCTTATTTAACATTTTTCGATAGTTTTTGAATATCGAAAAAATTTCGTTCATTTTGGGAGTCTCAAATGGGGGTAGGAGTCAAAGGGGAAATTAATTGGGGGTGGGGGTGGTATGAGTTAGGGCTTTGGGGATAATGCGGGTTAAGTTTGTGGTTAAAGAGAGTTGATTTTTGGGGGGTAATGTGGATTGTGGGTTCAGTTTGGGGTCAGGTAATCTTGAGTGATTTCGTAGGTAATGTAAGTTGAGTTTGGGGGTAGGTCATCCTCAGTGATTTTGGGGGTAATGTGGGTTGAGTTAGGGGGTAATGTAGGGTTAGTTTGGGGGACATACAGTCGTGGCTGGGGGTAAAGTGTGTTGTGTTTGGGGAGTATGGTAAGATTTGGGGGTAAATGTATTTTTATTTATATAAAATACAATATATGTAAAAAAAAAAATTTTTTTTTTCGGGGCACCACTCCCTTTTTCTCTCACCGGTTCACTTCTGTGTGTAACCGTACTGTACGACACGCCTGTACGCCTTCGTGGTCGAAGGGAGGCTTCGAATACCCATTGGGTATGATAAAATGTCATTTTACTTCTTTCAGACTCGAAGAGGTCCATCCTAATGTAATCAGTAATGTAATGTACCCTAATGTATGTAATGTCCACCCGTAATGTGGAGGAGTGTGTAGTACTGTTGTAGAGTTAAAAGTAATGAAAGAGAATCTTTTGGTATTGTGAAAAATTATGGGAGGGAGGGGGGGGTTGTGTGAGTGTTTAGGGTGATGGGGAAGTTTTCAATGACCATTTCTCGAGAGTATTAAGGAACGCCCCGTAGGCCGTAGTTCCGAAACACGAAATTTACACGATCGACGTTTAGGCAAGGAAAAATCCTAAATAGTCCTAGGAAAGGCACTTTGACCTAATTTTCTCTACAAAAATGACATTTTCTCCATACATTTTTCACCTTTTTCTACTCTTTTTGCTGAACTTTAACCATTTTTTTGTGGGTATGGACGCTTTTTTTGATGTTATGGACCATTATCCACTTATTATAGAGAAAGGCACTTTAAGCTTATATGTACACTTCCATCACTTTCTTCAACAGTAAAGACCATTTAGACAGACTATCAATTGGAAATTTTTCTTTGCTATAGAAGCCCTCCTTCAAATGGTGAAACAAGTTCAAAAGGGCTTTGTCTACCTCGCCAATGAAGGATCCACGTGCTCACTTTGAAAAGTTTGTTATTGATTTCGGTATTTCTGAGAGGAACAAAGTAAAGCACTCTAATTAAACTCCATAGAATTTATAGTTTCCTGGATTCCGTTACATAATCAACGATTGAAGTTCATTTAGAATATAAAAAAAAATGGAAAAAATAAATTGAAACGAAGGTCAATTTTATCCTGGTGCCCAAGGTCGGACAAGTGGGTCCCAACTCTTGGACAAAAAAATCCCGTTCGCATTTCACTTTTGCAACATCCACGCTTTTTCCACAGAGTTGAACTTCGGGTGACTTCCCAGAATCCGTATCTATCCTTGAATTTATCTCCCAAGGACGTGAGTCAAATACGTCTCAACGGAAAACGGACAAAAATTGAAATTAAAAAAATATTTAAACAAATCATAATTTCCACCAATAATGAAAAATATTCAAATTTTTGAAAATGACATTAAAAGAATGTATGGAAAAACATAAACAGGAAAACCCATTACGTTCATTCTTGACCTTGAATAATTAAAAATGATGAAATTCAAACGAGACAATCGTAGCTAAATATTAAATTAAGAAAATAATTTAATTTGATTGTCTAAAATTATATAAATAATTTTTTTAACTGAATAAATTAAAATTAAATAAAAAAAAGAAAAGGACGTAACGGGTATTGTTCTCGTATTCTACTTTCACTTTTCTAGCGACGAGTTCACTTTCATTCAGCCTACTTCCACCTTCCTCTAGATTCTCTTTCCACAGAATTTCATTTTCTAAAGTAAATTCAGGACGCATTCAGGGGAATAGACTCAAAAGGGAAATAGGCTTCATGTTGGCTTTAGGGCAAATTTCATTGATGATGGAAATTCTTAGCGGATTATTTTAATTTCCTTTGGATTTATAGAAAAAAGATCATCAGTTCAAAATCTTAGGAAATTGCGTTTTTTCAGTTTCTCCGGCTTGTTCTTTTCATATTGATGATTTTTATCGAATATTGGTCTACTGTATGCTGAGAAAATTCCGTTTTTGAATGGTTTTTTAAGGGTCAAAATTCATAACCTTTTGGGTCCTTCAAGGGAAAGGATGTTAGGGGTAAAAAAAATTCCCAATAACGTTTCGATGTCTTTGGAAAGTTCTGAAAGGTTCTAGAAGAGAAACCTTCTGATTTAAATTTATTTTATGATTTAAAATCTTGTCTGAGATTGGCCCTGCGCAAGAATATTAATGAGTTGTGACTAAAAATAAACTCAATATAATTACCTAATTAGTTAATTAATTAATTAATTAATTTTTGAAAAAAAATTTTTTTTTCAATCATAACTTGAATTTGGTGAAAAAAAATTTTTTTAAAAAAAAATTAATTAATTAATTAATTAATTAATTAATTTTTGAAAAAAAAATTTTTTTTCAATCATAACTTGAATTTGGTGAATAAAAAAAATTTTTTTTTCAAAAATTAATTAATTAGTTAATTAATTAATTAATTAATTTAAAAAAAATTTGTTTTTTCAATCATAACTTGAATTTGGTGATAATTTTATGAAAATGGGAATAATTTCACTCAAACTCAATATAATTACCTAATTAGTTAATTAATTAATTAATTAATTAAAAAAAATTTTTTTTTCAATCATAACTTGAATTTGGTGAAAAAAATTTTTTTTCAAAAATTAATTAATTAGTTAATTAAATAATTAATTAATTTTTGAAAAAAAAATTTTTTTTTCAATCATAACTTGAATTTGGTGAAAAAAAATTTTTTTTTCAAAAATTAATTAATTAGTTAATTAATTAATTAATTAATTTTTGAAAAAAAATTTTTTTTTCAATCATAACTTGAATTTGGTGAAAAAATTTTTTTCAAAAATTAATTATTTTGTTAATTAATTAATTAATTAATTTTTGAAAAAAAAATTTTTTTTCAATCATAACTTGAATTTGGTGATAATTTTATGAAAATGGGAATAATTTCACTTGTTCAAAAAAGACTCCAGACAGTATTTAGAGACTTCGAGTGGATTCTCAGCCCAAAACGTCTGGTCTAATTCGACAAGCATGCTCTCCCCTTGATACCCAAAGCCTTTCTTTTGCTTTCTGTTGCAATCCTTCATATTCTCTTAATCCCATAATCTCTTTAATCCCCTTAATCTCTAATGAAACCCTAAAAACTGATATTTTAAAATTAAACTATTTATGTGAAGTTGGTAGAAATCGTGTATTCGTGAAAACCTGGAGTGAAATTCGCGGTGAAAGTGAAAGTCTTAAGCTGACTCGAAACCACCACTGACACAGATAAACACGTGCTTTCCGTAGGCTGGCTCGATTCGAAAACAACACGTGGGCTTCTTTTATTCCATTTTTAGGGTCAAACTATAGTAATTTTGCAAGGTAATAAACATTTTTGAGGTCTTCTTTAGGTGTGAAAGATTTTGCCCTTCAAATAGGTTTTCTAGGTCATTAGAGCTTTCTGACGGTACAAGAATAGAAAAAGTGTATATTTTACAGAAGTTTGATGGTCAAAGTTCCATCTGAAGGATGAGGAGTGGCCTGAACTCTTTTCTCTGCTTTTAAAAGAGAATCTAACGATACAAGATTTGTAAAATTGGTCCAAAGTTGTGAATTTTACTATTTTTACCGAAAATCTTCGTTTATGTAAAATAAACAATTTTTATTTAAAATAACTATAAACTACCATGACGTAACGACTTAAATGTCGTAAATCAAATGGATTTGGTGCCCAACTTTCACTTTCACTGGAGGTCCTTAGACTTGGAATTTAATTTCTTCATTAAGTCCAAAAAAAAAGTGAGAACATTAAAGGTTGGGAGAGAAAAAAAGAAGTTATTTTAACTTTTACTTTACATAAAAACCTTCTTTATTGGTTTTTACCTTTCTATAAGCTTTCGTTTTCACTTTTACTTCGTTATTTTTTTTAAATACTTAATATTAATCAAAGTCGGGGTTTTAGGTCTTTATTCTTTTTGTTTGAGAAAGTGAAGTTGCTTTTGGACGAAAATTTGATATTGTAACCTCGATTTTTTTTCGGGTGGGCTTTCTTTTTAAACTTTTCCGTTTTTAAATGTAGGTCGAGCGGTCCTTTTTGACCTCTTGAAATTTCACCGAAATAAGGGGGAAAACCGTCCTCTGTATAAAGTAATAAAAAAAAAAGTGGTCAAAGTACCGAAAAAGGCTTTACGATGTGCCGAAACGTTCCTCGGGATACATTTTTATTGCTTAACAGCAACTTGCACTTTCTGACCTACTTTTCAATAAGAAATACAGCTCAAGGAGGGAAAAGGGGTCTGAAAATTTACGAACTTACCATTTTCTTAGGCAACAAAATTTTTCACGTCTGAGTGTTCATGAAAATTGAGTGGACCCTCAAAATAAGAAATGCATTTTCTCAGGCACCGAATGATTTGTCTTCTTTCAATGTGGATGAAAATGTTCTAAAATTTCGAGTCGATCTATTCACAGGATGATCAGAAAAATTAAATTCCCAAGTTCACCCCCCAATTGATGAATCATGCATACCAAACCCCCTCCCCCCCAAATTCCGCATGAATCCCTCATATCCCAACCAAATCCCCAACCAAACACCCCAGCCTTCCTCAAACTACTCCCAGGACCTAACCTCCCCCAAATACACAAAAAATTTCCCCAAACACTCTAACCTCCCTTAGCCCTTCATTCGCAGAAAAAAATTCACAACACATGGTTTTATTAAGTAAATAATTAATTTGTGAGCATTTCAATATTAAATAATATTTAATTAAATAAATAATAAATTAATTTTTTGTTTTTGAAATAATTATTTTATTCAATTATTCAATTACTTTCTATAACATTGATAAGTTAAGGGTTAACCCCCAAACACCTAACACCCCAACCTTGCCCAAAGCACAATTTTTAGAAGGTAAAGGAGTGAAACGTTCTAAAATCAAAATTAGGTGGCGATTTCAGTTGGGATGGGAGAAAGAAAGAAAAAACGTCGCGAGTTGAAAGGCGCAAGTGAAAGTTTGGCCTTACACCCTCGCTTGACCCCAAAAGCATTGAAACCGTTTTGAGTCCTCTCCCTTCTTTTACATCTCGTTCGGAGGACTCGAAAAAACGTTTTCTTTCTCTAGACGTCTTACTTTCACTGGCATTGACCCTAAATCATATTTAACAAAGTCCTACTTACAAATATTGTCTCCAAACATTTTTTTAAACTAAAGAAAGGTCAATTTAAATTTTTTTCTAACCTATTTTTGGAGAAAATATTAAATCCATGTGAAATCACTTTCTTTTTGAGTGAATTGACACGAGGAAAGATAATTTTGAGGAGGATGAAAAAAAAATTTAGTTCTTATCTTCCAAAAAATGCGATAACGTCATGAAGTTGGTAAAATAAGTCCCTAAACTTGCAAAGTGGGTCGGATTTTTATCTAATCTTTATAGATATTTTCCCTTCTTAGGGCCAATTTTCAAAGATGAAGAATACACCTGAAGCTATTTCGGGTTGGAAGGATAATTTATAATTCTTGAGATAGAAGGTAAGGAAAGGAGACGTTGGTGACTGCGGAGAAATGGTTTCGACCCTGACCCACTTACCTCTGATTCTTTCGAGGCTCTCACTTTCTTTCACATTTCCCCCTCTCAAATTATTCTAGATCCTACAAACCCAGACGTTTCTACCCAAAAAACTAGCACGAATCGACTCGTTGATCTGGAAATTTTACAAATATGTATTTTCAGAATTTCTTTCAGGGGTTTGACTTTTGAGTCCCTTTTTGAGGTCTGAAAGATTTTAAGCAAACATATTTTGCAGCTATTTTAAAGAGGTTTCCAACGGTACAGATATCGATAGAATCGGTGAAAAATTGTGGAACTTACGGATGTTTAAACGTTTCGTCCTGAAATCGTCCTTTGCATCAACCAGAAATGGAAGGTTTATGTCGATTTTTAAGGGCCAATTAGTGATCTAGGACATTTTATGCCAAAATATATTTTGAGATATTTAAAATAGCTTTCTACCGGCGTGGATATCGACAAAATCGGTCACTAATTGGGGAAGTTAACCCTTTAAACTTGATAGAAAAAGGCCTTGCTGGCCCACTCGTAGAGGAATTTTCGGAGTGAGAAAATCGTTAAAGGGTTTTGAAATTAAAGGAATCCTCGTTTAATTTTTCATTGTGATTGATGATGAAGTGTGATAGACGTGATAAAAATTTTCTCTCGAGTTGATAAAGATCGTTTCGGAGCGGTTTTAAAAAGGAAAAAGAGAACGGGAGAGAGTGGTTTTCTGAATGGCCCAAATACACACACTCCACCCACCCAACATCCGTTCGACTTACCGGATCTTCGATTGTTCTACCTTTGAAACTTAAAAACAACAAAATATAACATATATATTTAAGGAAAAAATTGGTGTAATTATTTAAATTAGGACTTTCTTGACTTTTATTAAATCCCAAAAAAAGGATTACGGTAGTTGACATATTTTATTTCTTTATCCTTTGATTCGGAACCTTGAGATCACCCCCTTTTGCTATTTTTCATTTTTTTATTCATTTTTTTTCTTGGGCCAATATTTAGAGTGTGAAAAAGATAATCTGAGGAGGTTTCCTTTAAACCAAATGCTCCCTGTCTACTTCCACCTCCATCTCGACCTCACCTCTCACTCATCTTCCATCCTCAAACCTCCCCAACTTCCTCTCACCTCCCTCAAGTTCCCCTACCTCCCCCAAACTCCTCGATACTCCTCTAACCTCCCCGTGAATCCTCCATCTCCTGTCCAAAATTTGCAATAAAAAAGTGTTACTAATCTTAGGTTGGTAACCATTAAAGAGGGGGGGGGGACCCTCTACAGTTTTTTGTGAGTTTTTATTTTTGATCTTCTACTAACAACGATTTTAGATGTTTTATACATATTTAGTAGAAGTGCCAATTTGAGGTCGCTTTTTCCTTTAAAATAATTTTTATTTCAAGAGCCTAAAATTTTAAAAATTGACCATTTTGATCTTGTCAAAAATTTAAACATTTTTAGAGCGAGGAATAGCAATCTAAGGTAAAAAATTATTTTTTATTTAATTAAATTCTTAGTTTTAAAAATTTAGTTTCCTCGCAAATATTCAAGCGTCTGAAGAAGAACCCCTGGGGCATGTTTACCCTCTAAAACACCGCCTCCACACTGAATTTATTCAAGGGCACGCCCACAAACACTTTTTTTAGACGAATAAACATATCCTTGGATTTTTCTAACCATTCCAAAACATTCGAAAACCAAGAAAAAGAAAGAATCAATTTTTTTAAAAATT
Organism: Orius laevigatus; assembly: GCA_018703685.1. Taxonomy (NCBI): domain Eukaryota; kingdom Metazoa; phylum Arthropoda; class Insecta; order Hemiptera; family Anthocoridae; genus Orius; species Orius laevigatus. The sequence goes on along the minus strand of JAGWEN010000141.1, from coordinate 119,775 downwards.
ATTATGGAACCAAAGAAGAGGTTGAATGGCTTTTGTACGTTTTTGCCCCGGTGACCCAGTTGTCCCCACTCCGACAACTCATCTGGACATTCTAATTGTTAACAGATTTACTCTATCTCCCTTTTGACTTTATACGGACTAACGTTTGCGCATTTAAAACTAGGCCGGTAGTAAGGACAATGGTGATCGCTGACCCGTCATTTAGCCCTATTTTGGCTTCCGAAACATTTTTCAAAGATACAATATTTCACAGGTGCAGTTTTTAAAGCTTTTTTTGGGGCTCGAGTCTCGACGATGGTTTATTGGTTTCGGATCGTTTTTATTGTGAAAGGGAGTCGATCGGGGAGAATAGCGGATTCTGTCGTGATGTAAGATGCAAGTAACGGTTCGTTAGCGTGGAAGCCGTCCTTGGGAGACCTTGCGCCAACTTGAAAGGTAGGCAGGTCCTTGAGACAATCCAGAGTCGACACATCACATCGGGAGTGTACGCCGGCTACCAGGAAGGAATCTCATGTTTAACTAAATCTCGAATCACCTTTTCAAGGTGGAATTCAAAGGAAAAATGTATTAGTTTGACGGGCTACCTTGAAACGTTTATTTTTCGGTCCTTCAGGGCAGAATCTAAATCATTCCCAAATCATATTCAAAGTCATGATACAATGAATTTTAATACGTTATTTGAACGAATATTCGAAGTTAAGACGCTTGTGACTCTGGAAATGGAAGCGTCGCTAAACTAGGGCAAGGCCGGCCAACTGGACTTCATCGGCTACTTGAACTTGACCAGAAACACTTCCGCCCAGGAACGGAACTTTTGATCCTCAATGTTAAAACAAAGGTTATAAATTTAATGCAAGAAAAAGGGCCAAAAATGGACACTAACGAACTAAAATTGGATTTTTGTGATACTTGTCGGAGTTGTCGGCTAGCTAAACACCGGACATTGGTTCATCACGCATTGGGTGCCGACTTCAACCCTGTTTGGGGAATTTGAAATTGCAAGTAAAAGTTGGGCGTTAGTAGGTACCCCCCTCATGACGTATGTAAATACCAACCTGCTAGGGATGGGATATCCATATCGATATATCAGAAATATCGATATCGATATCGGTGTTTGTTTTTGTTTACGATTTTTTTTTAGACTTGAGTATGTTGTACATAAAATATCCTGCAACGATTATTACTTATTAGTATTATTACATCATGTTTTTGGGTACTTGGATCACTGGACAGTCGCCACTCCGCAGTTCGCCCATGGGTAGTACTACTACGCGTACCTTTGTACGTTTGTGGGATGGGGTTTTTATGTTTGCCGAAAGGTCTGTAGAGCAACGGTTTTTCTTACAGTTGCTCAGAATTAAATAAAAAGTCATAAAATATCAAAAAGTGCCTTTCCCTATTGAGAGCAATAAGCTTTTTAGACGGGCAGGGCGTGGAAATTCAGAAGGCGAGAATGTAGTTCAAGTATAGCGGATAAACGCTTCTCTACGGCTTCCGCGACTTCTCCACCGCCTTCGGGCCATTAAAAAAGAAGTGGGTGAAGGCCATAACAATATTGAAAGGAGAGAGAACAAAATATTTATAAGAAAAAAGAGGGGAAAGTCATAAACACAGAAAGTTCAAGGATTCGCGGAAACTCTTTTTTTCTTGTCTCTTCTGACTATTAATTTATATCAAGTACTGACATTATGACCTTATTAAAGCCATTTGAATTACTCAAACTCCCTTGGGCTCAAGCCTTATAGTGCTTCTTTTATATACATAAATTAATAAAAAATAAGTTATTGGTTTTGTGATAAATTGCGTGAAAAACGACTCTTGAGAGGAAATGTCCGGGAAAAAAATGTGTAGGGGTGGTGAGGGGGAAGTGGATTGAGTTGGAAGATGCGAGGATGGGGGGTCGATGCAGGTCCCACTTCTGATGTCAATGGAGATTTCTGATCTCTGAAAACAATAGAGATCCCTCCTCTGATGTCGATGCAGAGCCCATCTCTGATGAAGAATTAAAAATAGAAGGAGACTTCCCGGTACGAAGAACTGCTTGCCCTGACCAATATGTGTCAATTTTCTCTCTCGCTTGGTAAAGGTCTTGATGCTCTTGTTGTGAGTTCTAGTGGGTTGGCTGAGTCGGTCAGAGGCTATTATGCAAATCAGTTTGTGGATTGGATCAGCAAGAGCCAACACTATGCGATTTATAAAGAGTTAAATTTTACCAAAAACGACTATGTGTATACCTTAAGTCTTACTCAGGTGAGACTAATAATGCGTGTTAGAGGTAATCTGCTGAAACTAGGTGAGCGAGGTTTTTCTATCGATCCGATAGAGTGCCCATTGGGTTTTTGCCCGGGGGAGTATGAAGATACTTACCATTTTCTGTCTGTCACCTTGTCTCAAACTTTCAGAGGTCAGGTCTCGGTACCTTGGTTCACACCAACTAACAGGGTCAGAGTACATTAATATCTTAAAAGGTATGAACTGGACTTCCCTTTACACCTACTGTGTCGAAGCGTTTAAGGTCGAAACTAGTCTTCTGTTAACTTCCATTCAAGATCTTTCGCCAATTCCCCCTCAAGTATTCAAGTTATAAATTTAAAGTCAAAACAAAAAATAAAAAATAAAATCGCCGAATTGTTCATTCCTCCAAACCCTCTGACGACCCTAGTGGTCAAGAGGGTGCCGTCTTTTTGAGCAGGGAAAAATTTCATTTTATTTCTATTTCTTTCTTTTCTTTTGTTCTTCCTTCCAATAAATTAATTTTTTTGTTTCAAGTTTGTATTTTTATGTTGTATTTCTTTAAGAAGGAACAAATATTTGTACATATTTGTATTTAATTTAACTTTTTTTGTACTTTTATGCTCCATAAAAACTGCCAAAAAAAAGGTTGAAGTGGATTATTTTTATCTTGGATTGCTTTTAGTGTACCCAAGGCCAAAAATGATGGGTGACCTTTATCAAAATTACACTGTGTCAACTTTTCCGACCACTTAAGGAGAGCAATGCCACCAGACACAGTTGGGATGACCACCTAGAAAGTTAGCTGGGTTTACAGGCTTAGGTCATTAATCTAAATCTGGTATTGTGCTCGAACTAAATTTTTTCGGAGTTCGGAGAAGCCTGCAGGAAATCGAACCTGAATACAGGATGGCGTCGCTTGTTTTTTTTGTCCGTCGTTATATCAGGGCATGGACTTCCGGCGGAAATCTGAAACCGTATCGCTCTAGGATGGGTAAACGGCATACTTTTAAAAATTATTAAAACAAAAAAAATTATCGATTTGCGATGTCAATTTTGCCACGAAGAGCGAGCAAGGTCGTGAATTTCAAGCGCCCTTGATTTGGGAAGGACAAAAGAGTCAAGGTCTCCAAACGGTCGATACTTGAACACTTTAAATCTAAATGTACTTATTTAATGTTGAAGACAATACAGAGTAGGTAATCATGAAAAATTTTAAACTGATTTATTTTTAAATCTCACGCTATTGTCTTGAAAATGACTTTAAAAACCCCTCCCTAAATTGTAAATTACGTAACGAAAAATCGATTTTTTGCGATAAAGGGAATTCGGATAGATATGAATGTGATGAAAGGCGCGTCTGATTTTATTCTGGCCGTGGAGCAAGTGATCGCCTCCCGCGACGGGTTCAAGGGCGGACAAGGTATTTATTGTAGGAGTCCGCGTCGGTCGCCACCCTCCGAGGTCTAGACCTTAGAAAAAAAAATCGAAAATAGATTCTCCAACATTTTTTCCCCACCTCGAGTTCTGCCCAGGTACATACTTGCATTTTCATAATTTTGTCCTCTAAACAGAAAAGAGCACATGAAGTAGGTATATCAATTTTGTACATCTATTATGAGCTTGGAAAAACCTGAAGATACAAGGAATTATAATCTTGTTTGGAGCTCCTCTGAGGATAACTTTATCATAGCAGCTCATCCCTCCTGGTCAACCTTCCCTGTACAGCACTGTAATAAGGGGGTGTTGCGGGGGAGAAGGGGTAACTAGTAGATATTATTGTAAAATTAAAGGATTAAGGGATAGTTAGGAGTGTTCGGAGTGGCAAGATTGGGGTGAGGAGAGATTAATTATAAATAGTATCATTTGCTTGGGGGGGGGGGATTTTGGATAGAGGTAGCTTATGACTTATGAGTTATGAGGTCAAGTAGGAGGTGCTTCGGTCGGATTAGTCCAAAGTGGGGCTGCATCCGGTTCAAATTGGTTTTGTTATTGGGAGTGCTAGCCCAAAAGCTAGTTGGGGTAGAAAGGGTGGTGTGGGGATATTAGGTACATAGTGCAATTAGGGGAGGCCGATCGTTGAGGGTAGGGAAGGGTTTTAGAGTTTGGGTGAGTAAGGAGGGAGTTTTTTGGAGTAATTTGAAAGGTCGAGTAAATGAGCTAGATGCAACAGATTCGATGGACCGAACCCTATCTATAACTGCATACGATGGATCCGACCCATCCGTTCAGCACAGAATATTGTCCATTATAAAATTAGCAATTTGGTAGAAGGAAAATTTGAATTTTCATATAAATAAACTGGATCTTTGACCCAATTGCTGCGTGAAAGCGTATGAATTGCTTATGTCTCGCCTTCATAAATTAAACATACTTTCTTCCGTAGGTGTGTGAGTGTTTCAGTTTGGAGAAAATACAATATAAAACACCCAGGGGGCTCTGTAAACATATGCTAATCTATTCAAATACTAAAAGCTCTTACTCAATGTCTCGCTTTTACCACGAGTGAATGTTAATGAATAAAAAAATTCACTTTTCGACTGACTTAACGAGATCGATCGTTTTTAGGCATTCCTTGACATCTTGAGTTTGTAAGATTAGCGTGAATTAAATTAAATTTTTTATCCGGACTGACAACAAAGGCTGTGTGGAGTAGGGTCGAAGAGTGAATGAACTGGGAGATGTTGAACCGAGCGAAGGCGAGGTCGGGGACCCGTGATCACCCTTGGCTCCCCCCTCTTCGCCAAACGTCTCCCCCCATCATATTAATTCTTTTTTTGTTTCCCATAGTACGTTCCATTCCTTCAACCCATGGATGAGCCATTGCCCCTGGGAAATGCCCTCATCTACTAATGAACTTAATTAAAACCGACAACTTCAAATTTCGTCAACAAAAACGTTTCCTTCAAAGAATCACAAAAAAATGAACTCTCGTCTTTGTTTTATTTTCATTTCATAAGTTGTCACTGTTTTTAATTAAAAAACATTTTTTTTTCAGATATGTATTCTGATAATTTTTTCTTGGCAGAAAAGTAGAGGTGAACGTACGACCTCAGTATCTGTGGAAAACAGTCCCGCCCGCGGGATCAAACGCGTTCAAGGTTTCTCAAAAAAAGTTAAAGCGGAAAAAAATGAGAAACAAATTATCGACCCTAATTTTTTTGGGATATTTAAGATTTTATGATTTTTCCTCTCCTCTCAGAATCCCATGGTTTCAATTTATGGTCCAGTAGTCATGCAAGTCAGCAAGTGGAACCCCCAAAACAGGAAGTTTCTCAAAAATTTGGTGAAGATGGGTGGTTTTCTACGAAATTCTCCATTTTAGGGCCCGGAACGGAAGACTATATGGTGAAAATTTGGCGAATGTCGGTGATTTTCTACCAAAATCTCCATGGGGGGGGGGCGAACGCTTCCCTGTTCCTAAACTTAACCTCCGAATCTGCATTTGGTGAAAATTTGGTGAAGATTTGTGGTTTTCTACGGAAATCTCCATTTTTTGGTTGGGCTGAACACTACCGCGTTCATATCCCTAACCTTCCAAGGCCCTAATCTGTATATGATTAAAATTTGGTGAAGATCGATGGTTTTCTACCGAAATCTACATGGGGGTGAAATGCTGCCGCTTTCCTGGATTTCAGACAATTTTTCAAAGATCGATATCAAATATAGGACAGCGTCGAGGTCAAAAAAAGGTAATGAAATGTGGCTTCAAGGATGTGGCTTAAAAGGGTCATCACTCATCAGTCATCACGATATTTTGCAATCAACCTTAACTGAACGTTTATAACATAAAAAAATTAATTTCTTCGATTGTTAAGTAGCTAAGTAGCGAAGTACCAAATTTAGCTGATAAAAACAATAACTTTTCTTTTCAGAACCACATACAGAAATGTAGGCTAAACCGTGCATACTAGATCGTATTGCGGTAGTGTATACTCTGTGCTCCTTAAAATGAGATGTTCTGATTAATTTGTTTAGAAGGACGAACCTCAGAGGGCTTTTGTCACTTAATGGGACTTCCATCCCAATTTTTTACTCTCCGAACTAAAAACATCACCGAGTCCAATAAAGTTCGTTGCCCCAAAACACCGCCGCACGGTTCATTCACCGGCCAATGTGTCTCCCGACGAGAAATATCTTTGTCCTCTAAACGCTTTTTAAAATCTTATACGAACTGATCGTATTTTGAACGTTAAAAAGGAGCCCGTTATAATAAGGACACTTAAGATTTACGTCTTCATTTGATTTACAAGTGAATGGCAATTTAGTTGAGCCCTCGAGGGTAAACGTGCAAAACTGTTTGGCATTGAAGCTTTCCATCAATTTTAACTTAAAGATCAACAGATGGCTGTTTCGATTCAAATGAGACGAATAACAGGAAGTTTTTTTTATTTCTAGGTCAATTTTTTTCCTATTTTATTATCGCGAAAAGTTCTTTTATTTCTCCTTTCTTCCATCGGACTGTGGGAAGGACGTCGGAGTCCTTGATCCTAGAAAAGGCCAAGGAATTACAACGGGACTTCTAACCGGAGCGATACCGGGACTGACCTAGGACACAATTTTAACTTTTTTTAAAAATCCTCTTTAATAAAATATTGAGACGAAAAATTCTTAATAACCGTTTCCGTAGTATCTGATGCAGGGTGTCAGGTATACTTATCTTGCTAGGCAATGTTTGATTATTAAACCAATTTTGGAGCTTAGAAATTATCTTGATAGATTTTTATCAGCCGAAAAACCTCGAAATTTTTTGACTTTTTTCAGTTTTTGCCTCATAACGTATGAAAAAAAATTTTAATGCGGAAAGTTGTTTATATCATTAATAAAGCTTATAAAATCGCCTAAAATCTAAGCCCAACCGTAGCTCTGCAGGTCAAATAAATCCCGAGATATTGGACTTCGATAATTCAAAATTGCGAAAATTTCCAACCGTTTTCGTCGAAAAAACTCAGATCCATTTGTGAGCCATCGCGTACGGGAGAAACCCTTTTCCGATCGAGTCCAGACTATACTCATTTTAAAGTGAATGACGAGCACCTCATAATTTCTCAGGATAGCTCAGGATTTATTGAGCCTACAAAGCTGGGGTTGGGCTTATAAATTAGGTAATTTTATACTCTCTATTAATGATTTAAGCGTTTTTTCGTATAAAACTAATGCTTCAAAAGTTATTAAGCAAAAACCGAAAAAGTCCGAAAATTTCGAGGTTATTGTGCTGCTAAAAATTTAGCAGAAGGATTTTTAAGCTGCAAACTTAGTTTAATGCTTTTTTTTTCTAACTCGCTAGGACTCTTTTTGAAGAACGTAAAATTTCCTAGCTATTGAACAACATGTTTAAGAAAATGCGAATCGTTTAAAAATCTGTAAGATAAATTCTATAAAAAGAACTAGAGTTTCGCGTGTCGGCCGCGTCCGAGTCATCCCCCACCGGAATAAATAAACGTTTTATCTCCCGAATATCTTATTCCACCCTAAACCCTTTAACGATGTTGACCTTTCTTCCTTCTTTTCGATTTTTCACTTTGACCTTTTTTACAAAACGGAATTCGCCAAAATTAAAAACAATCTCGGGCTATTCAATGTTTAAATTATTCAAGGTTTATTTAAATGGGGTTTTCATTTTCGAAAAGGATCCTATTTTTATAACAAAAAATCGAAAGAAAACTTTTCATAACCTGATACAGCGCCATAACGGCTGATAAGTTATCAGTAGGTCCTAAAAAAAGACGAAAAATCATTGGAGACCTTAAATTAAATTTAGAAACTGTGTAATCTCATATATAGGTACATCCAGTTTGTTTTGATACATGTCTTAGGTTTCTTCTTATCAATTTTTATCAAATATGACGTCATAGCATCGCACCATACTTTCTGATTGGCTGATTTTTAAGAATACTTTTTGCATTGCGCAGTGTTTCTGCTAACTGTAAATTATAAAAATCTCGGGAAACGTTGAATGATTTACAGTTTAACGTTAATGGTACAAATTCACTGCGATCCTTCCAAGGTTTCCTTTCTATTTAGAAAGAAAAATGCATTGGAAATACATAATACTAAACGATTTAATTTACATTTTTTATTGTTTTTATAAATAGTTTTGAGGAAGATGTGAGTGGGAAGTTAAATATGACGAGGACGAACGGGCCAGGTGATATTCTCGGTTTAATTTATACGATTTATCCGTCGTAGAAGCGTTTCGTTCCAAAATGCGGAAAATATTGGGTATAAAAGGAGAAGCGATAACGAATAACTGGGTCATGACGTCATCGGGAGGGTGACGTCCGATGAACTTGACCTCCGAGGGAACGACGCCTGCGTTTTTCGACGGTCCCCTCCCCTTCGAAAACGCACAACTCCGCCGTTTACAAAAGAGGATAATCTCGACGAACAAAAAATTCTTCTTCTTACCTTGAAATATCGATTCGAGCAATTATTTTAAGGAAAAAAACTCTTTTTCTTGCACAAGTTGTCAATTGAATTTTTTTTTATTTAAGGTGCTCGGCGTTATTTGATCGGGGTTGATAATAAACTTTTATCGTAACCTCCAAAATGTTTACCCGAAACTGTTATGGAGACAAACATTGTCAAGGACTTGAAGTCTCAATGCCAACTTTAATCCTCATCATTAAAATATCAATTAAAAAAAAACGATTGTATGGAGGCACATAACTCCAACTTTCTCTAAAATAATTCGGGGCTCTATTGACCTCCCCACTCACATCTAATACTCCCCCACAACCCCCACCGAGCAATACCTCCCCCCATGCTCTATCACTTCCTCCACCCTCCCCCACTGGATTAATTAACTGCTATCATGTACGTATTCAATTTAAAAAAACAAAAAAAAACAACAACTTTCTCAAAATTTCGAGGCTCTACAGACCTCTCCACTGACAACAAATACTCTCCCCACATCTCACACCTCCCAATACCTCATCCCACTTCCGCCTCCCAATACCTCCCCATAGCTTCCCATCACTGTTACAACTGTGATCAGGTAGGTACACTCAATTTAAAAAAAAATCTCTCTGAATATGTATGAAAAACGGAAAAAGAATGTTTTTGCGTAGGAAATGGATTACTCATCTTTACTTTAACACACCTATTCTTAGACGGGCTAAATAATGCAATTAAAGAATCCAATTGGATTCGTCCTTGTTTAAATCATTTCGAAATCTCTAATTTAAACGTAAATAATAAGTGAACCTTTTAAACAATAAAACAAAAAGATTGCCTATCCAATAAATCATCGCTTTCAAAAGAGGAAGGACTGCAATTGCGGGAAAATATGCATTTTGTTTATTTTCATGGACAATCTTAGCCTTTCGTTTTCCTCTTTTTCGGTATGAGATCACCGTAAACGGCCATACATCCGACTTTGACGTTTTTGTCGAAAAAGTCGACTGTCATGCGGTATTTGTTGTAGAAAAACGTTGGGAACATTGGAAGCTGCAGATTGTCTAGAGTTATCTCCTCCATGGTATAATTTCCCTGGAACAAAATTGATAATTTTGGAGTCGAGGACCACTTCAGGGGAACGTTTACATTCCATCTTAATGACTAATGAGTAATGAGTTTATATCTCCAAAACTATTGGTTTCAGCGACTTAACCACTGAGTACAAAATGAAAGCTTATAAAATGAACTAAGATTAATCATTTGTCGAATTCGGTTCAGCCGTCCGAAAGCTACCATTGATTAAAGTAGGCTATCTGTCGTATTGAGAAAATCAAGGTGGGTTTGACTGAGAACTACAAACCAGATTAAATTCCTACTAAGCTAATTTTAAAGGTGATTTAGTGCTTTTCGTTTTAATAGTCGGAATCCCCTCTGTATTAGAGGTTTAACCCCAGAGCCAAAAACGTACGACGATAATTTTAAATTTTACTCACATATTTGGTTCTAAAGCAACAAATGATTGCTCTAGATGATTTTGAGCTCATTTTATGAGGTTTCATTATTCACTAAGTGGTCAAATCGCTGAAAACTTCCCATTTTTAGGTAGTCTTTTTCTTTCAGGAATCCTCGGATTCGTAAGTTGCAACCCAAAAAACCATAAAGTCTGATGGAGATCAGGACTGTACTGTGGCTGAAAATGTGACTTACCGGTGATAGAGGACATCCTTTCCCCATCGACTTCACCAATTTGTTATAAAATCCCTTAGCGTAAGTTTCCAATGATGTACAGATTTTGTTGAAATCGTATTTGTAAAAGCCGTTTTTCCATCCGTTATTTGTGTATTGATCCAACAATATTTTCCCCTGAAATCCGTTTTATAGATATGAATCATAATTAATTAAAAACTTACGTCCAGGTTATCGCCGAATGCTATTTTGAAAGTCATATTTAGAAGAATGGCTGTGGTTGTTGTGGAGAGCTTTTTATTTTTTAAAGTATATGAGACATCATTAGTCCCTTCATCGTCGCAGTGGTTGAATGTCACACCGACGATGTCGTAAGGACCCTGGAAATCAAGAAAATTTCGTTTTCTCAGGCTCAGCTCAACTTGGGGGAAATTTCAATTTTTAAGGAAAAATGACCTTCTTTAGGTAGGAAAAAATTACAAGATTCAAAAATGGTAAAAACAAAGAACAAATTGTCATTGTCAATCTACAAAATCGAATCTTCAAAATTATAATATGAGAAAAAACAAAGAAATTTTAATAAAATTGTTATAAGGAGGAGAAACCCCATAGTATTTCGAACTTTCTCAAAAATTTGGGGCTCTACAGAAACCTTCATCAACACCAAATATGTACACCCTCCCTGCATTCCCCAACTCATAAGTCCCAACACCTATCGCATCCATTATTCCCCCAACCTCTCCCTTCTCCAAAACTCGCTTTTCCCTCCTCAACCCTCCTCCCAACCTTTCACCCAAATCCATCCTCCCCCATCACCCTCACTCACTAATCACCTTTTCGTACCTCCCATAACCTTGTGCCACCGCTTATATTTGTAAGAAAGAAAGAAATTTATTCAAAAGTACATAAGGCCGAGGGTCTTTTCATTGTACATATACATTGTACCTACCTAATACTAAAAAGCAATAATACATAATCAGTATGCTTGGTCCCTTTTATTATTAGACATGTACTTTTCTAACAGTAGGAATTGGTAACAGTTTAGTTAGGCTTTAAAAATTCCCGCAACTAAAAATGATAGATAAGTTAAAGCAAGTCGGAATCAAGGGTAAATGTTTAAAACTAATGAAAAATTATTTAATTATCAGGAAAGTTTTAGATTGTGATAGTGAAATTAAGAATATGGGTAAAGGAGTACCACAGGGTAGCACACATGGACCAAAACTATACAACATATAATATGTATACCAATGTGTTCAAAATCCAGAAAAGGATCGTCCGAATCATGTGTGGAATTGGTTTCCGAGATTCATGTCGGGAACACTTCAAAACCTCAGGGATTCTTACTCTCCCATCTCTGTACATTTTGGCGATTTCCGTTTTCATAAAAAATCAGGAGAACATTATCTTAAGGAATTCTGATGTACACAGCTACCCAACTCGAAATAAAAACGATTTTAATTTTTTTATTCCAAATACGAAATTAAACAATAAAAGTGTTCAATATGCAGGGATAAAAATTTTTAACCACCTTCCAGTAAGCCTAAAAGAGAAAAGCCAGAAACCCTTCAAAAAAGATTTAAAAAATCTCCTTGTAAATAAAGCATATTACTCTGTAAAAGAATTTTTTGATGAGAGATTGTAAATAATTTATGTATGTATAGTTTTTGTTGTTTTTTATTCATGTTACATTTTTTTATTCATGTTTTAATTTAAGTCAATTGACAAACCTGTACATACAAATGTATACTTTTTCGGGAATAAATTCAATTCAATTCAATGAAATTAAAAACATAATCAAGGCAGATGAATCATTTTTGTATTTTTTGTAGTTGACGATTCGGCATTCTTATCATTCCATAACGATGTCAATGTGGCGATGGACAGAGCCCAAGAAAGTTTCAATAATTTATAAAAATGGGCTCATGACATGAAGCTAGTTATTAATTGTAACAAAACTGTGTTCATGGTATTTGGGATGCCTCAAATGTTATAAAAGACCAATAAAATGATCAAGTGTCATTCATGTGAATGTATGGTGAAGGAGATGGAAAGTGATTGCTCTTGTCCTGTTCTTAAGAAGGTTGAAAAAGTAAAGTATTTAGGGTTAACTGTGGACAGTAGCCTAAATTGGGATGGGCATATTAAAGATTTGAAGAATAGGCTACGCTATGTCCAAGCTATATTATTTCACCTGAAATGGTATGTACCTAAAGAGACATTATTAATTACTTTCAAAGCACTTTTTGAATCCTTGACCAGGTATGGCGTGGAGTGCTATGGCAGTGCTGTGGATTGTAAGCTGAAAGCTATAGATAAAATTCAGGATAAGACACTATGCTGTATAATGGAGGATAACAATACGAAACAAAATAAATTAGTAAGCAATACATTGTACCCCAAAGAATATTATTTAATGAAGATTATTTTTTATTTTTACAATAATTATTTAGAAGTTGTTAAGAAAAAGGAAACTAGGCCTACTAGAAATGAAGACAAATATATAGTGCCCTATGTCAGAAATAATTATGGCAAAAGAGAAAAAATGTTTACAGTGCCAAAAATATTTAATTTACTACCAGAAATTCTAATAAATAGAGTTAGAAGGAAAAAATTAAAGGTAGAAATAAAACAGTGGATAATGAGTAAGGAGTCATACTAGATTTTGTAAATAGATTAGAAAAAAAAAAAGAAAAAAAATTGGTGATGGGTTAGGATTAAAAAAAAATTATAATATTCTGTAAACAGCTCTGCCATGAACAGCGGACAGTTATTTTATTATTTTTTTTATATTTACATTAATTGACTTTAGATATATATTGTAAAATAGAAAGTAAGATAATATTGAGCCGGCCGATTGATAGGTACGATGTGTAAACCTGGCCGGATAAGTTGTACATAAATTCAATTAAGAAATAAATAAATAAATAAATAAATAAATTTAAAAAAAAAATTAAATAGCCCCACTTGTAATAAATCGCCCAATCTTGCCACCTTGCTGAAAAAACTCAGCTTCTTATAAATTGAAAATTTCACTTACCGCCTTTTCTTTGCTCAAGTCCGATGCTACAAAAGCCCATAGCAGAGACAAATAAAGGATGTTTTTCATTTGAAATCCTGTTACCTATTCATTTCTCGTCAAATGAAGTTTATTTTATTTTATACATATTTATTTTAGAATAAAGGAAAACTTTGATTTTATCGTAGGCAGTAACAAAATTGATTGTATCGTTTATAACATTTCCGATGTGAAAAATGTTGACCTTATTTTTTGTGTGATTCAGAGCACACAGAATCCACGTTTCCAGACCAAAAATTATACAAATTTGAAATTAAAATGTATTTAAAAAAAATTCAAAATTAAGGGATTAGCTTATTGGCTTATTATCGTCGAAGATTTTATAGACCTAGAAGGATTGGAGCTAAGAATTTTTCGATAGTAGCGTCCGCGTCCTTGGGATATTCACTCAAAGACGAAATGCTTGTACGATGTCAAAATTTCGTTTAAAAATAGAAGGTTAATAAATAATATTTTTTGTGTATGACGGGCGTGGTCGGAAATGAGTAAAGTTGATAAAAATATTATCCCGCAACTCGTTGCCAATAATTCGCGTTTCCGTCTCCGTGTGCCTTCCCTGACTTCTTGGACGTTTAAATCTAGTTCAAGGATCATCCTCGAAAAAATAAAAAAATAAAAGTTTCAATTTTGAACAAAATACAATATGCATACTCTTTTAAATCAGCTTCTGTTTATTATTTCGTCATAAAGTCCAATTAATAAGCGGAGCCTTGTTTGGTATGCGAATGCATTTTCTTTTCATGAGTCCTTGAATTGTTCATGTTGTGGATTCTTTTCCATAACGTTTATCTAGAACATTTTCATAAAATCGTGAATTTTGACTTTTTTTAAATATTTATATTTTTTATGTACCTACCTACATAATATTTAAAAAATAAAAGTTTAAAATCTGCTTTCAGAGTGGCTTTCTAGACAAAGAGGGTTAAAAATCTTCATAAAATGATTCATGGGGTGATGGGATGATGTAAATATTGAACTAAATGGTGTCATTTGAGTAGATGAAAGTGATTAGGGGTGATGATGGCAGGGCAGGATAGGCCCACCGGGGGATAGGGAAATTCCTTTTTTTTAAAATAGATTTCGTTCTTTCAAATTATGTACCTAGGTATGTAATAAGGCTCTTTTTAGGTTGATTTACAATAATATCCTTTTTGGACACTAGGGGCCCGAGACTATTCCTTTCGACAAATATGTTCATCTTTTTCAGCTTAGTTTTTTATCTTTTTTTGACAAGAGGGGCCCTCTTAACCAGATTTTGTTCCATGACGACAAAAAAAAGTACCTTTTAGCTTAATTTTTGACCCTTTCTGGACAATAGGGGCCCTTTAAACTATTTGAAAATTTCCGGGGCCTGTAAATTTTATCTATCCGAGGTAAATTGAGGTGATTTGATGTGGTGATGAAGTTAAGGGGGTGGTTACTGTTAAGAGGTGATGAAAAATTTAAGAAATCATCTATTTAAAATTTGCCAGAAGTGAGCTTTCTAGAAATATGTAGATGATTGTTATACAGTTACACTTGGAACAGGAACCAAATAGGTCCATAAAGTGTCTTGGCTCTTCATAAAAGGTTCAAAATCTTTCTAATAAGTAATAAATAATGATTAAATCAAGTCTTCCCATACGTCTCGGATTCAATCTCTTCAATTTTCGGCTCCTAAGGTTTTGTTTTTTTTATGCTCAATGGCCCATTGACAAAAAATAACTAATAAGCCTGCACAAAGAGTAATCTAACACCAATTTATGGTCAAATTACACAAGTGAAAGCTCTTGTTTTTTTAAATAATTTCCGAAGATCGCGGACGTGACCCTAAACTGGGTTAAGATTCACGGTCTATTTAACAGGGAAGGGAAGGCAATGTGGCAACCAACGCGTCTTTGCCCTTCGTTCTAAAAATGTCGACAAAAAGCCCACGAAGAGGAAGTATTCGGTTTCTCAGCCTTCCCGGCTTCTAATTACAAACAAAAAAATGAGCCAAAATTTCCGACTCAAACGAACAATCTCCAAACAATAAAAGTTTATTCAAGTTTATAACATCATTCGACCTTGGAAATGAATTGAGTGGCATTAATGTTGAAATTGCGGATATAAAAAGGATTGAAAAAAAAAAAGGCAAATCTATTAATAAAATATGTTAACGAGCGGCTTTGCTTCATGTTCAACGATTGAAACAGCTCCCGACCCCTTGGGTGACTGAGTGTAAAAGGACAACGTTTATGCTAATAAATCCTCATGAAACCTTGTTTATTTAACGTTTTCAACCATAATGAGCGTAAATTACAATAAAACTTTGTACGTTTCCGTGTTACTTAGCAGGTTATAAGTACTCTGGGCAATTTAACGTTGATAAAGGAAACATTTGCCCCGGGGTTGCCAACACTACTCAAAATAATAAAAATTCCCAAAATACATATCAACTTTCAATTCACAACTTTTCGTATGGAAATCACAACTTCGAAAACCCAATTTTAAGTCAAAAATTAAGGAACTCTAAAATTTTGGGATATACAGACCTCTCTCGCTAAATCCCCCATATCCTCCCATCCCCCACACCCCTCATCACACAACCTTCCAACACATCCTCCCTCCCCCAACCTTCCACCACATCCCAACACTTACCTACTCTTCCATAACCTCCCCCACCTCCTCATATACATACATCAACAAAACGAAAAAAAAATTTCTCCCAAAAACCTACCACCAAAAAAGCAAATCACCATCATCCTATAGTCCCATCCCAGTCCTCCCTGAAATCCAACATCGGCCCTTAGCTCCCCTAATCAAGAAAGGAAAAATGATTTTAAAGGATTTTAAAATTTGCTTTCTTTCTTTTTTAGTGGATTTTTTTTTCTTCTTTGCACACTGGGCTTGAAATGCGGTATAAAATAAATCACAGAAACGTATAATTTTCACAACATTGTTTTGTAATTTGAACTCCGTTGTTTGAATGTTTATGCTGATCATAAAACGATGAAGGACAAAACGTAATATTGAATCCACTAAACGGTTTCAATCCTGTCAAATGATCGTTTTCCGCTTATAAATGTCCACCTAAGCATTTCGCCCTTGTACCTTTATAGGTGGACCGTGGTGGGGCTTTCGCGTATGCCACTTCTAATAATAATCCGTCCGAGGTTTACTTAACGCCATAAGGTAGGGGGAGGATAAGTTGAAGGACAGAACCTTGAGACAACGCCCACACACACAACACCTGCTTTTACGTCCATCTTTGACTCACCGGATGAGCAACTTGTGAAATTATTTTTCCCATTCCAAAAATATTATTTGCTAAGGATGCGTTCCGAGTAGGAAAGGCGAGTTTGTCGCTGACGTCAATCCTTGTCCAGAAGTGGCATTGGATTGTGGGTGGGGGTCCGACAATGTGTAAACAATGGCTATCCGTTCAAATAATGAATACATACTTATTAACTTTGCCCTTCAAATCATAAATGCAAAAAACGATGCAGAAATAAAAACTAATCAGTAATCAACATCTAACCATATCAAAGGATCTTTTCTATCCACCAGATTGTATTCCTCATTCTCCAGACTCCTAAAAAACCCTAAACACCTCAAATTCATATCCCCCATACTCAAGTTCCTAAATATGTATTGCATAATACACTAGAGAATATTTTGTCTTGTTAACATATATTTCACCATAGTCCCAATACCTACACCAAACCTACAGCCATCTCAGTCCCCATACTTTTCATAATATTAGATGAGAAAAGTGTTTTTATTGAAAATAAGACGGATTGAGATAGGAAACCCAAGCAAACGGTGTTTTACTCAGTTTAAGTATGCCATTTAACCCAAGTTGTTTTACACACACTAAGTCAAACCACCCAGTAAATGGCCATTTACTAGAACTAGATACTTCCCATACACTAAGGCCTAAACTTAATCAGTTATAACATATCACAGTCTCCACACTCATAAATCATGCAAAATGATGCTCCCCATTCTCGTCATATAATCATAGTCCCTATGAAACTTCGGGGTTTTGCTTGGCGGGAGTATTTAGGGGGCCTCATACTTCCCTTACAGTATACTCATCAAAGTCCCCACACTCCCTATATTCTCCATAGTCCATACCCATTGTCATAAGACATATTCCCTATAGGCTATACACAATAATATACTTCCCATACTCCATACTCTTAAGTCTGGTAACATTCGCCATATTGTGCTCCTCATATTTTCAATACACACGAATTATTAAGTACATAATTAATTATTAATTCTAGAAACCACAAACTGTTCAAGACAAGCCAGACGTTCGATCTTGACCTTCGGTCAAAACAAAGAAAAACAAAATTAGCAATTTTATTCTTCAATATATTTATGGTATCATCACTTCATTCGAACATGACAAGTACGTCATTTGCTGGGTTTATTTGCTGAGTTCAATTAATTTTTCATCAAACTTTTAAAGTTAATTAAAAAAATTAAATTAAAACTTACAAATTGAAATGTCTTAATTAAATTTTTACTGTTTTCGTGAAAAGTATAAATATTTTTATTAAATTTATGTCTTAAATAAAAAATAAAGTTTATGGAGTTTTAGAAATTGTATAATTATCAAACTATCCGGGACTAGGGAGGCTCATTTGTATGTTTCTGTGTTATACATTTGTCGTATAAAGCGTCCCAGGGTGAAGAGAAATCCTCGGGTCAAGGTCAGGTTTCTGAGGCACCACCCTTCCACCTCCCTTGTCGCGAATAAGGTCAAACCCTTATCTCCAATTTCAATTTAATCCTTCGCCCTTCACCCTTTGATTGGATAACTTCCGCAGATCCATTTTTCCTTCTCTTCGGAATTGAATTTTTTTTCCTTCTCCCCAACCCCCACTCAATTATAAATTCAATTTCTTTTTAGTTTATTTTACAGAACACGTTGCTGTTTGAGGAAAAAAGCAATACGATTTTTTAATAATTTGTATAATTACTCTAATAAATAGTCTATTTAAAAGTAATGAGAATAAGTATTGAGCTGGGGGCGGTAAAAGTTTCGGGAAATGCGTAGGTCGGATTTGAATTGTATTGGGTGGGTGGGTGTAAAAGAGAGGGGTGAAAAGGGAGGTTAATGTCATAGGTCAGGGGGTGGTGTTTTTTAAGAGGGTGGAGGGGGTTGGGGTAGGGGGAGGGGGAATTGCGTCAGAGAACCTCGCCCTTGACCGTGACCCTCCCTCACTCAATGGAAATCCCCGAATTTCCTCCAACCCACTTCACCTTTAGAAAACCAATCCAGAAAGAAAAATAAAACTCAGTTCAATTTCTTTTAAATAATTATCACTCCAAGTATTTTGAAGATTTTAAATTAAAATTAAAATGTAAATCGGCCATAGCAGTTATACTAGCCCACACGACCCAACTGTATGACTGGTTTACCTGAAACATAAATCGTTCAGTTTATCATACTCTGCTTAATGAGGGGGAGGGGGCAACTTCAGGTGACTTAATGCATTAATTTTATTAATGACAATTAGAGTTTTCCCCTTCAAATATGAAGGCAACTTATCTAGCGGTTGGGGGTAGGTGGTAATTTTGGAGGTGGTGGACGGACGAAGCCGAGAGGTAATTTAGGGATGGCTAAATTTTGAAGTCTTTCAACTGCCATGGTCATCTCATGAACTGTTGAACCCATTTTAAAACTAAACGTCTTTTAAATACGATTCGAATTTTGGGTAGCGACCTCCAAATAGATTCGTATTCGATGTAGTAGCATTTGATGGTACTGGTATGGAGGAGGAAACCCCATAACTCGAACTTCCCCGAATTTTGGGGCTGTACCCACAAACACCAAATACTCCCCCCCCCACTCTTCCATCATCCTCCCTACTCTTCTCATTACCTTCCCTAACCTCCTCGACCCTCTCCCACTTTCCCATTACCTTCTCTACCTTCCTCGACTCTCCCTCAGCCTCACATCACCTTCCCAACCCTCCCAAACCTATCACCTTATCTATTGTACTTTGGACCCTCTTCCCACTCTCCCATCACTTTCCGTACCCTTCTCGACCCACCCACCCCCACTCTCCATTACCTCTTCCTACCCTCCTCAACCCTCTCCACTACCCCCACTCGTTTTGTGAAACAAATAAGCTCCTTTCTTTGGGAAGTTTGCTATAAGTAGGTAAGATAATAAAATGAAATTAAACAAGGGAAATTCAATAGACAACGAGGCGAAACTTTTTCAAAGGAGTTCAAAGACTTTTTGTCCTTCTTTTTCCACGTGGAACGTGCAGCGTCACGCGCTCCCTCACGAGGAGCACCCAGCTTTTCGTCCCCAAAAATCCCAATTTATATTTGTTCTTGAAATATGTAATCGGAATCAGCGTTGGGGAAAATTTCATCGAAATCTGAGGGGGTGTAAAAACGTTGCGTCAGAGAAACTCAAAATAAATTTTATTGCTAGAAAAACAAAAAGTCCTTCTCTGACGTAATTGGATTCCAAGCTTATTGAACAAAAATGCGACCCTTTTTCAATCCGTTGGATCGAAACTCTCCATCTATCACAATAAATTATTTTGTCACCTTAATGCATTTTCTTTGTTAGAAATCGAAGACCTTTCGTCTCTAAACGGTTCCTAAAAACTACAACGGAAAGTTCATATTACCCAATGACTCATGTGTCTTGTCCTAGGTTATGTGGTAGGGATGGGCGTTTCGGTTATTTTTGTAAAACGAAATGAAACTGTTCTTTTATTTCAGTCCGAAACTGTTTCAAAGTACCTAGCAGTTACAGGAACGATTACGTTTCTTGTAGCTTAACCACAGAATAAAGACAGACTGTCTGTCTGTATTCATTCAACTTTCAACGTTTCATGCACAGGTTTCATGTGCGTTTCAAGTTAGAAGTGTGGTTAGAAGATTCCGATCCTCTTCTTTTGAAACAGTTTCGTTGAAACTTATGGAACTGTTTCATTGTTTCTTTTTAAGTAACAGTTACTTTGAAACAGTTACTCGTTTTTTTTTTCCCATCCCTATTATGTGGTTCAAAATTTCCGACTGTTTCTCCATTCTTGCAAGAATCCACTTGAAACTAAGGCACAATCAAGTTCAAGGATAGGTAAATCGAATGTGAAATCAGTCACGTAGACAAAAGGTTTGGTCTGTAGTCATGGAAGAGGAATCCCCAAAACTAGAACTTCTCAAAAAGTGGGTTCTCTACAGACCTCTCCACAACACTAAAATTCCTTCCTAACATCCCCGCATCACCTACCAACCTTCCTCCACTCATACATCACCTCTCCTCCACTCTCACCCCACCTCCCCCTGACCATCCCCACCACATAACCTCCCCCTACCTCTCCCACCACTCTTCCATTACCTCCCCTACCCTTCTGGACCCCCTCCCCCCGGACACACATCCCCCTCGCATTCCTAACCTCCCCTGCCATCCTGGACTCTCCCACACCTCACCCACAACATCCCCACCCTCCCTCTGTCACCCTCCTACCCTACTCTTCGTTAAAACTAATTCTTTACCCAAAGAAACCCACTCTGACTGATCAGGACAGTAAGAGAATTTTCCTTTTGAGAAAGAAAAAAGTCAATTTCACATAAACTAAAAAAAATTATAATATTTTAATCTAAAAGCATAAAATTTGTCTGAAACCTTGGACCGGGCAGAACTTGTTTACAGAATTAGGTATGAATTAGAGGCAAGGCCATGCACTTGACATTGACAGATATCGCACAACGTGGTGCAATTTGCCCTTCAATCAGAGTCAGGGACACTTTTTTTAACGCTACGTCGTCGACGGTTATTCAAATATGTTTCCAAACCACAAAATATTGTTATCGTTAGACGTTTCCTTCGGTTTGCTAAAAAATGGATGGGAAACAAATTAGTAGTCTGGAGCTGCACTCGACGACAACTTCCTCAAAAATCATCCCCACCACCACCAGAGGGTGAGGTCGAAAAGTTGATTTGAAGTTCCTCAAAAACCAGATTGTGGTTGAAATAAAAAATCGAAAATTTTTGGGTCAAAACAACTTCCTTTTTGAGGAAGTTAAAAGTGAAGTTCCCCCTTGGGAAGGTGCACTGGGGCCAAGGTTGGGCTGATACCAGATTGCCATGGTGTCGAGAAATGACGCCACTCGAGTAGCCCAAGCTAAATCACTTGGGGATGGGAACAATATTCCTTCCCAGCATGCGTCATTCTTTATGTTCACCATGGTGACCCCAGTCTTTCCTTCTTGGAAAAGTTCGCTTACGTAGATGAGCTTCAAAATGCGTTTTTACTTTCGTTACACAATGTGCCCTTTTGGTAATGACGTCAGGCGTCGGCGTAGGTCAAGGGCTTGGGCCTGAAATAACTTTGGTCGATGATCATGAACTTGTGCAATATAAACGCTTAGCTTTCCTCAAAACCGTGCTCAGTCCAGGTATAAATAGTCGTTCGCGTGGCACCGATTCATTACCTCCACTTTCCCCATATCGAACTTCCCTCTCTATTTTCTATTCCTACTACTTGTTGCCCATCCCACCCAAGTCCATCTTAATATTTTGCCTTTTTTCACTTTTCCTCGTGGAAAAAATTCATTTCCGACCATCAAAGTATATTTTGCGGGTTTAAAATTTAAAGTTTTTATTTATAATTCGACTGCATAACTAGGTCCAGCCTGATTTCAAAGAATTTCGTTTGAGCTTTTTCAAAGGAAATCACGTCAATCGGTTTTACCTACCCTGGCAAATAAAAATGAACAGCAAATCAAGGGGATTTTCAAAATCTTCATAACTTCCTCAAAAATTCTCCATAGGTAACACACATTAACTTTACCCCACCCCCCACCGTGGGGGGTAGGGGGGGAGTGCTAGAAGAATAAATTGGGGAAATTCATCCATAAAGTCTATAGATGTAAAAAAAAATAGGGGGGGGGGCAGGAGAAAAGAAATTGGGGGAATCATGAAGGGATTAATTAAGATTAATTGGGGGTAGACTAGTGAAGTCAATATTGGAGTTATTTGGGGCAATAGGAAAGAGCAACGGGGTGATTTGGAGGATAAATGGGGGAATTAAACATGGAGGAGGTGATTGAGAGGCTAGTTCGGGGGATAGATGGGGGAATCATGGAGGGTGTACGAGTAATTGGGGTTAGCTGAGGCCTGAGGGTAATGGTAATCAATGTTGCTAAAGTTGGGTTATGGGTACAATCCCTGAATTATTGAGGGAGAGATTTGAGTGTATATAGGCTGGTTTGGGGAGTATAATGGGTTATTAGGTTAGTAATTTAGGCCCCATAGCTTATGACGCCATTGCTCATCACTCATGAGCTACCCTAACCCCATGCTTTGACAAATTGGAATCAATTCTAAGCTCAATTTCAAGTAACTTTTACTTAGATAACTTTTTTGATAGGAGCAACCCTCTTCAGATTGCATATATTTGTGCCATACCATAATCCCGTCGAAAATATGAGGAAAAATCAGCTAATGAGGCTTAATTAGTGTTAGGTCCTTGTTGGGGTATAGGTTTCCTTTGGGACCCCACTTATACTATTTTCCCCCTGAATTTCCTTTTGATTGTTAAGCTGATTTTCAATTGAAAATGTCAGACACATTGAGCAACTCATTGAAATCGTTTATCTTAAAACGTTATTGTCTGACAAACAAAGTTATTGGTTAATCGTTCGTAATCTGAGTCTTTTTATAAATTCAACGTTTTTTGCACATCCTCCCATCGTAGACAAGGTCGAGGCTAAATGATAAGAAATCCCGACAAGGCCGAGGTCTTTTTAATTGTCACCTTTTACATAATCTTCGCATTCCTTTTGCGTCGTTTTGATTAAAAATTTTAAAACTTTGGATCCGAGTAGAATTGGGTCAAAACTATCAAGTCTGGACTCCTTTTTGTTTTGCAATTTTCGAGAAATGGGGGTGAAACTGTGAAGTCTTAAATGTAGACCTCGTGCCCTTGGCCATGGCTGCCCCAGTTGGCACAATCACCAGACGTAGTTTATTGATCACTTCCTCCTCTCTCGTTTAAACCCCCTTCCCACCTTCAGACTCAACGACCTACCTTTTAATCTCAACGGAAAAAATGTTAAACCAAGTCAAAATACAAAAAAATCCGCTAAAACACAAAAAAGCAGTCACCGGCTGAGGATTCATTGAATGGTCTACAATAGGTAGAGATCACTAGGAAATAGGAAGATCATAAGTGTTACAAAACGTTCATCCATGAAATCGTGTCACATTCAAGGTTTAAAAGTAAATATCTTGCACACTTATACTGTTAGGAAAATATGTACTTAGCTTTCCAACGGTATAAATATCGATAAAATCGGATTGCGTTTGCTTAGCTCCCTTTAGAGCAATCATATTTTTCTTTTCATATTAAATAATTTAGGAAATTTTCAAGTTAATCGATCAACTAACAATTTATAACACTAACAAGGCAAACTATTTTCCTATTAGTCAGCCCTGGCTCTGCCAATCCCAATTCTCAAATAGTGTTCCCAGATCAAGGAAGCAGGGCGAAAATCAGCAACATGGATGAGATCAGCCTCCTCCCAGTACGAATGAATTATTTTAGTGCATGAAGTGTGGTCTCATATCAATGCAGATCCCTGCACCTTTGATGTCAATGCAAATCCTACCACTACTGTAAGATGGAGATCCCACTTCTGATGTCAATGTAGATCCCACATAGGTTGTCAGCAAAGGAAATTAACAAAAACCCAAAAATATTGTCCACGTGCAATAAATTACAACTATAATTTTACATAGCTGATAATATACAATAGGATAAAACCTTCATTTTTATTTTAAAAAGCCAAGAATACCGACATTCAAAATTCGCAACAGCTCAAAAAAACGCACCCTTTCTGCCAAAATATTCAATAATAAATTCCACAGAAATTGGCAACATTTTTTTTTTCCTTCTCAACCTTCGTTACGAGTCAAAACACTTGAAATTTTTACGACGAGTTATAAATCATTAAGCCTGAAGTGTTGTGAGTTGAGTCACGCTTCGGTTATAATTAAAAATAGTTTACAATTTTGAACGGTTTACAAAAATAGCATCGAGTCGATTGGTATCGAGTTTCTTCCAGGAAACTGTTTGGATGAAAACAAGGAAAAAAGTTGATAAAAATTATATATTTACAAAAAATAATAATTAACGACGCTTTTTCCCTTTGTTGCCTTTCGTCTTTTTCTCCTTCGCTAGTTTCGCTCGCGATTCTTTCTTCATACGTGGATCGACGATTTTGTATTTTCCTTTGATGCCTGGAGGTCGTTTCATCCGTTTCGCTGCCGTGTGCTTTTTAGCGACGACGTATTTCACTTCTTTTTTCGGCTCTTTCACCTTTTTGTACAACCTGGAGCATATTGTTTGATTAAAATTATAGTTGATATTTTTTTATAAATACATACTTTTTGATCTGTCTTGCTTTTTCTTTTTCTGACACGTCTGGATTTTCCATGAGTCCTTCAAGTTTCTTTTTCGCTCTTTCCATCTTTTTCAACGCCCTCCTCTTCTTCCTCGCTTTCGCTTCGATCACTTTTTTAATCGGCCTCGAATTTATTTCTTGAAACCGTTTTTTATAGTCGTCTTCCAATTCCTAAAACAGGATATTTTTGATTAAAATGTAGGGATTGCCAACCTGAAATTTAAAAAAACAAACAAGATATTAGCTACTTTAGAGTTTTTGGATAGATAAACAGTGGTGGAATATCCATTGTTATCAGAGATGGGATCTGCATCAACATCCGAGGTGGGATCTGTATTGATATCAGAGGTGGGATCTTTATTGACATCAGAAGTGGGATCTCAGTAGACGTCAGAAGTGGGATCTATACCAATATAGAGGTGGGATATTCATGCATTGATATAAGAAGTGGGATCCCCTATTGACATCAGAGGTGGTATCTGCACAATATCAGAGGTGGGATGTGTACTGACATCAGAGGTGTGACCTGTATTGACATCAGAGATGGGATCTGCATCAACATCAGAGGTGGGACCTGAATTCCCTTGATTTTTCTGGCCAGATTTTACGATTCACTCAAAACCCCTTACTTTTGGAACTGGAAGTTCTTTTTTCATAAATTTTTTTTCTTCCTCAACGAACCACTCTGGAAGATTTTCATCGTTGAAGGCGTATCGGTTCCAACCTCCGTCGATTAAATCACGTTTCGCTTTTTTCGAATTCACCATCATCGCACCGAGTGCCAACTCTTTTTCTGAGAGCTTCTCTTTCTTTTGTTTCTTCGCTTTTTTACCTAAAAAAGAATTTCATTGTTTATTAATTAATCATTAGCCTTGGTCTACCTTTAGGGACGATTTCAAAATCATCATCTTGAACAACATTTTTCGCTTTTGGTTCTTCAGAATCATCGGAATCATCAGAATCAGAATCTTCGCCGTTTTCAGAATCAGAATCGTCTTCAGAATCCGATTTAATTAGGATCTCCTTTTCTTTGCCAATCACATTTCCACCTTTTTTGATGACA
Source organism: Orius laevigatus (assembly GCA_018703685.1). Classification (NCBI taxonomy): domain Eukaryota; kingdom Metazoa; phylum Arthropoda; class Insecta; order Hemiptera; family Anthocoridae; genus Orius; species Orius laevigatus. The sequence continues at coordinate 93,910 of JAGWEN010000141.1, read as the reverse complement.
GATTCTGCCATTTGTTCCAACTCGAATTCCTCATCTTCGTCCTTCTCAAGACCTTTGAAGATATCCTAAAATCGCAAATTATTAAAAAATAAGGCAATTTTTCATTTCTAAATTAACCTTTTCAAACCAAAGTTGAGCTTTTTGAAGCCTTTTTGTTTCCCTGTCTCTTGGATCGAGATCGGTCAATAAAGGATTTTTTTCATTTTCGTCCTCGTCACTTCCTTTTTCATCGTCCATAGAAGAAAAACGTACTTTCTTCTTCTTTGGTTGTGGTTCATCATCATCCAAACCTAAAAGTCAGTTATTTCAACACCTGCCATGTTGTCTATGAACTTCAAGGATCCAAAATGGTCAAATATAGAAGATAGAGCATACTTAAAATAGCAGGAAAAGATTCAAAATCACCTTAGAAAAGGCCCTTCTCGTGGAAAAAGATTTTGGTATAGAGGAGCCTCAGGACTCCCCCCCCCCACCACTCCTACCTTCCTTGATCTTCCCCCCAACACCCCTACCTTCCTAGATTCTGCCCCAACACCTCCCCTACCTTTCTTGATTCTCCCCCACTATCTCCCCTACCTTCATTGTCCCTTCCCCTGCTACCTAAATCAGCCAACTAATCCACTATTCATCACAAAATCAGATCACAGATTCATCACAAAATCATCATACCTAAGCCTTCGCCACTGTCATAATCGCTATCAACATCTTCTTTATCACTTTCCTCAGAATCCTCAGTGTAAAACCTACAAAATGACAACAATATTTAAAATTAAAAGAATAATTATTTTAAAGATTTAAATTGTTTTTACCTCCCAGATTTGTCTAAATGAGATTTATCTTTGTTGTATGGGATGTAAGATGATTTATAGGCGCCTCCAAGGTCATCTTCATCGGATTCATCATCGCTCACAACTTTGACATCGGGTAGTTGATCCATAACACTGTCCAAAGCCTAGAAATAAACAAAATTGAAATTTTTCATGTTTTTTCCTTGGACTTAAGTAGGTACTTTTTTATTTTTAATCTGTTTCAGGCTAAACATGGGTTCCACGGTGTCTTCTTCAATGGGGCCATCGTCGCCTTTGATGACCATTTTAAGATTCAACTTTTCTTGGAGTTTACTCCGTTCTTTGTTTGCTCTTTTTCTTTTCTTTTTCAGCTCTCGATTTTCTTCACTCTGGATTTAAAAAAAAATAATAATAATAATAAAAAGTATAAATAGGCGAAGGGCTGTATGATGGACAAACCTCAAGTTCGGCAATTTTTTTGTCGATGTCTTCCAATTCGAGCTCATCTTCAGACATTTCGACTTTTTCGGCTGTTTCGGGCTCTTCAACTTCAACTTTTTTTTCGTCCGGGTACAATTTATTTTTAAGTTTTTTCGCCCAATTTAAGATCATTCTTAAATCTTTTCTTCCTAAAACTTTTATGTCTGTACAACAGTGTTTGATTTCAGGTGTTGTCTCTGGGTCGTTTTCGATTTCCGGGTTGTCGAGTAAAATCTAAAAAATTGTTGAAAAAATAGCGAAACTTAAAATTAAACTTACACAAGAGGCATATTGTAAATGGTCGGTTGGGTCTTCACTTTTGATTAAGTCAGAAGCTTTGACTTTATGATAAATCCCTCGAAGTTCGGAATAACCTTCAGCTTTTGCTTTTTTCTGCTTTTCTGGATGTAAAACATTGAGTTTATTGCTCGGTTCCATCTCGAGCTCTTTGAAAACATATTTGGGATCAAGAAAACGTCCATCTAATTTTACGGGAGCCAAATAATATTGACAGACGACGAAGATTTCAGCCGATTCATTACGAGATGCTTGAGGTTTTGTCGCATGAACCTGAAAAGATTGATTTCTTCGTCTTTTCTCAAATTATTTAATATTTACTTTTTTGAAAAGTTGTTTGAAGACCCAAAGAAGAGGATTGTAGTCTTTGGAACGGAAAACTTTGGTGACAAACCAGCCGCCTTGCTTGAGAAAACATGTCGCCAACTTTAATGCGCTCAGAGTTAAGCAGGCTTGTTGGTAAGCATCGTGGACCCAGTTTTGACCTAAAATTAAATTGATTAATTATTCTCCAGTAAAATAGAATCCAGATGGAATGATTCCTTGTTAAAAAGGGTCAAACTCCATCAAAAGTGACTTTTACATCCAAATATGAGAGCAGCTTTGTCAATAAGAAGGGTCAAAGTCCATCAATAAGTGCCCTAAGAGTCCCTTGTTTAAAAAAGTCAAAGTCGGTCAAAAGTCACCTTATCATCCTAAAAAGAGACCCAAGTCCACCTTAAAGTGGGCTTCCATGTTGAAAAGGGTCAAAGTCCTTGACTACAAGAGTAAAAGTCCACTAAGTGACTTCCAAGTCCTAAAAGGAGAATTGAAAGATTCAATTGAGACAAGTTATCATTACCAACGTTAGGAGCACCATCGTTCAAGACAACATCCGCTTTCCAAGTTTGCAACTCTTTGGCGATGTCACTCTTGCATTTATCAGTCGTGATATCACCGATCAACGAAATGCAACCAGGAACAGGCTTAATAGGATACAAATCCACACCTAAAACAAAAATATTAAAGACACAGAACCTCATTTCGTCATCGCTCACCAATGACGATGCTCGACACCGGCATGTTCTGCTTGGCCACTTGCATCCATCCTCCAGGTGCTGCACACAAATCGACCAAAACCCTCGACCTTTGCAGAAATTCAAATTTCCTATTCAGCTGTATCAACTTGAAGGAGGCACGAGATCGGAAGCCTAAAAAAAAGGTAATTAATCATCCCAAAACCATGGAATTTATCATTTTACCTGTTTCTTTGGCCAAGTGGTAAAACTTGTCCTTCCTCTGCTTCCCAATTTTTGCCTTTTTACCCATCTTAAAATGGATAAAACACTAAAATTAGAGATACCACGTGTTGTTCTCTTGAATAATTTCAATCTAGAAGGTAAACATTGGAAGGTTATTGAAGCAGTGATGTTAAAAATATCCCTTTTATCCGCAATATTTCCTGCCTATTCTATCTACCAAAAAAAATAATGTGAAAAATGAAGGAAAAGATTTAAAATTCTGCCAATTTTCTCTGCATTCCACTTTATTCCATGGAGAGTTGAGAGCATTCATAAGCAGCAGCCGGTTTCTCCCTTTTCTGAAAATTTCTCCACTTCCGGCCGTTTTTCCCGTGCGGCGTGCTATTTCTTGAATCGGTCTTTAAATGGAGACATTCCAGGGGAGGACATGGCTCAAGGATACTAAACACACTACACAGCATCCTGATTCAAGCCATTTTCAATTGTAGGGTTCTATTTCCATGAGAGAGAGAAAAAATCTTAAAAATGTGGTATGGAGGGGTCACCCCATAACTCGAACTTTCTCAAAAAGTTGATGCTCTACAGACCTTTTTAATACACCGTGTGTTTTGCCAATGGCCAAAGTATGAATTTTCGGAAATTGGCAAATAAGAAGAGAAATTTTGTCTGTTAGGTTGGTACTTTAATGATTTTCTAATCAAAAAAGGTTACCTTATTTGTTGATAAAATTGATAAAAGTTGTCAAGTTGATATAATTACAATGTATGCGACAAAGAAGGCAAGTCTTCGTATAGAAAGTACAGATTTGAAGTGTAAATCATGTAAAGTTTATTATGGAAATGAAGCGTGGGGTGGATTCTGTTCCCAATGTAACAGGGAGCAGATGCAGAAGAGACGAGAGAAAGAAGCGACAGTTGAAAGGTGAGTGTCAGTTATTTTGAAATATTTGATCGTCTTTTTTTTTAGGGTAATACAGCAGAAATCGCCTGTAGCAGGATTCACGAAATGCGAAGAGAAGAAGAGACAGCAGTCGGAGAAGAAGACGACGTTGAAGAAGCTGAGGATGTTTGGGATGTCGCCGAGGGAGGAAAGGTTCGACAAATTCAACGTCGACACCAAAGAGCTCGAAGCGATCCGACTCGTCAATCAGGAATTCTTCGCCAAAGTCGGACCGAAAATCGAAGCGGACATTTTCAAATGTATCAACTCCTTTTACAAAAAGATCACCAACGAATTAGACACACCGATTGTCACCATTGACGAAATATCCGAGAGGGCGCAGAATTTCTATCAAATCGTCACCAAAAGGATAGAAGAAGATGAGATTTATTCAAGTAATATACTTCGTCGACATTGCCCTTATGAGGACTTTATTTTAATACAAATACACTTTTTGATGGGCTGTGGCATTTAAAACCAACTAGAACAAAATAAGATTCCATTTCAGCTTCCTTGACAGTTTCAGACTGCTTTTCGACCACATTAGACCATTTTAAGGCCACATTAGACAGTTTCAGAGAATATTAGAATGTTTTTAGAACTGTGTTGAAACATTATTAGACCTTTTTAGACATTTTTACATGGCAAGTGACACCGTGTTCCTATAGCTCTTTTTAGGGCCTTAGATCGTTTTAGACCATTTTAGATTTCTTTAGACAGTTTTTGGCAATGTCAGAACGAGAGACTGAATATTTGTGTTAATTTTAGGTATAACCTTAGAGCAAAGAGAACAGCTTCTTGATTATATCGAAAAGTATTCCATGACAAGCCTTTACCATTCATTGTTCTGTCCGACCTTCACCAACGATGAAGAAAAAGATTTGAAGATACAAAAAAGGATTCGACAATTAAACTGGGTCGGCGCGAATCACGTTGATTGCAGGATCAGCGAAACAAGCACCGAAATTCACGATTTAGTCTATTCAGCGATAAACGAACTCCTCGGAATGGATTCGGCGAAAGCGCCTCAAGACAAATTGAGCTGCGTCGTCCGCTGTTGTCGCAAAATTTTGTCGCTCATGCAAAAATGCGTCGGCGGCCCAGCCTCCGCAGACGACTTTTTGCCGGCTTTAATTTTCGTCGTCCTCAAAGCGAATCCTGCTAGACTGAAAAGCAACATTAACTACGTCACAAGGTTAAAATTCTGTTCTTTTAAATTTCATTACAATAAATGCCATTCAGGTTTTGTAACGCTAGTCGTCTTATGTCAGGGGAAGGTGGCTACTATTTCACCAATTTGGTTTGTAGGAATTTTATTATGTTTTTATGTTAACATTTTTTCTAGTGTTGTGCTGTTTCGTTTATTGAAAACCTCACTGCTGAATCTCTTAATATGCCAGAAGATGAATTCCAGCAATACATGGAAGGGAATATCATACCATCGAATACTTGGGAATCTGCTCTCATTATGTGTGAGGTATTGGCTAAATTGGGTGTTTCTCTTACAAAAATTTTTCCTTTTAACCCAAAAGTCTCAAAACTGATCCTTTCAGCCATTTTCGTTTGAAGTTGGATGATGAAGTTCCCTGAAATCTTTACTTTTGACCCAAATAACTGGCACTTGCACCCACCTCTTCAACAAAAGCTACACTATACCGATTCGTCACCTGGCCACAATTCAAGTTATACACCGATTCGCCACCATTATTATTTTTATTTAAGAAATGCACACCTTTTCCTCTCGCGAGCAAAGCTATGAACCAATATGCTTCAAGTTTGATAACTGTAGAGTGTTATTTTTTTCCTCTCGCGAGCAAAGCTCCGAACATATATGCAGCAAGTTTGATAACTGCAGAGGCACATGTTTAAACTAACTATGTATGTAATCTTAAACTTAATTTTGTTTGGTGACGAATCGGTACATTTACTCCGATAGTTGTAGGTGACGAGTCTATGACCCTACCTTCCGAAAACAGTAGGAGGTGACGAGTAGGTCTACAGCCATAATTTTGCCCGTTTTTAGACAGTTTCTAACCATGTTCTCACTGTTTTTGGACCATGTTAGAGCATCCTTAGTCCATGTTATACCGATTTTGAATGGGTTTAGATCATGTTAGGCCGTTTTAGAACATTTTTGGACCATTTTAGTGTGTTTTTAGACAGTTTCAGATCACCTTTTTGGACAGTTTCGGACCGTTTTTAGACATTCTTACTATCTAAACATTTCAGAGTATGCACTTGATGAATGAACACAAAGCGATATTTCTAGATCTTCACAAACGGAGTGAAATCGCCCGAAACGAAATTTCAATGTTGGACGCTGAAATTTTAAAATTCGAAGTATAAGTTCTTTTTAGCCATTAGTAGCTGGTTTATTTGAGCCATTTTTTAGGAGGAAATGTCTAACGAAATAGCCGCTTTGAGAGAGCAACTTCCGTTGAAAATGCGTCCGCTGAAAGAGCCGACCGATTTGGACGCGGACGATCCGATGATACACAATTTGCCTCCTCCCCTCGCACCGCAGATAATTTTTAAGGAAATCGAGAAAAAGTCGTCTGTCAAGTCAGAATCTCCGGATTCTCCCGAATGGAATTTAACGCCGATGCCTGATCCGGCTTTGTCTTCTGTCAACTACGATTTTGACCTTTCCGATCATTCAGGAGGCGAAATGAGCATTTGTGACGATGTCGCTGCCGGATTTCAATCTATGGGTTCGAATCTCTTCATTATAAGCATTACCTGTTTTAATTCTTTTATTTTATAGATACTGTTTCTTTACAATCTTTAGACTTAAATGCATACCACCCTACAGTCCCAAGCAAATCTGGTTTTTCGATATTAGACAGCGACCAATCGCCTCAATCGCACGACCATCTACCTTCGCCTTTAAAACCAGAAGCTACCAAAGCCTATCATGTAAAGCATTCTTTTTTTTAGAATTTCTTTCTTTTTTATGGTATCATTTTCAGGGTTTTTCTCTTCAGGGTATCCCGAGTATACCTTGCAATACTGGCACTGTCCCATTTTCGAACGATTACAGGCGAAACGATTATCAAAATACGCCTGATTTATAAAAGATGTCTTCATTGTTGATTTGTTTAATCAAACCAAAGAATTTACTTTTTAACGGATTCAAATAAAATTGATTTTTTTAGCGATTTTAAATTTTTTTGTTCATTCACATGACCGTGCTGGTTGAAAAGTTAAGTTGTTGGTGTTGTGGCGGAGGGGGAAATGTTGAGAAAGTTGTTGACTGGGATAGCGCCAGACAAGTGCTTGGCCCAATCTGGCAAACATGTAATCTGACAAGATTGGGCTTTTGCTATTTTGGGTGATTTATCGCAAATTTGGCTACTTTTTAAGGCCCAATCTGGCAAATCTGTAATCTGACAAGATTGGGCTTATGCCAGTTTGGGCGATTTATTGGGCTACTTTTTAAAGGCTCAATCTGGCACCCTGGTGGTCTTTCCTGACAAAAAAAAAAGTGGTATGGAGGAGAAACTCAAACTTTCTCAAAAACTCAGGCCTCTACTGTCCTCTCCACAAACACTCCTCCACATTCCAAACCTCACATTAACTCCCCTTCCTCTCATCACTTCCCCCTTCCTAAAATGTAAGGTAGGATTTGGAGTTAAAAAAAATTTTTCTCGTTGAAAAAGCTCAAAATGTGTTCAATTCAGTCATCAACGACAAAAAAATTATTTATTGTTTATTTAAATAAAGGCAAAAGCGTATCTTCAGACAACTTTTCCAGTCTCCTGTAGGCATCCATATCATCAGTGAACCCTTTTGTGCTACTATCGATCAAAAAAAGTATCGCAGTCAAAATTCCAGTTAAAAGCTTTACAATTACATTTAAAAATAATTTTCATTCAATTTCTCACCAAAAGAATTGATTGACCGAGTACTGATTTAACAAAAAATTCTATAAAAGGGGTCGACGAAAAAGAGTTGTCTGTTTGATTTTCATGTTTCTGGAACTCTAACTGGAAAAAAATGAAAATTAAATCCTCACAAGATGTTGATGTACTTTTTTAAGTGCGATATTTGAGTTTTCGAGATTGACTAATAGGAACCAAGACAATGAAACTGTCAGTGATGCTTGGGCGTAGATGTAAGTCACGACGGCAAACTTATTGAAACTTATTTTATTTATTTTTTTGTAAATACATACGACTTTAGTACTCCAAAGCCTTTTTCGGTAAATTCCAGATATTCCATAAATAGAGACGATGATCAATATCAACCCTACAAAAGCCATTCCCCAATAGAATTCTTTGCTCGCAGTCTGGTAGGGAAGCAAAGTCCACTGAGCAACTTCGAATATTTTAATGATTGCGGTGATCGTGAACATCAATCCGTATATCTAAAGATGGTTAATTTTACAACAGAAGGTCTAGAAGAGTCCTTGGCTCTTTTGGAATATGGGTCATTTTGACCCCTTTGACTGACCAGAAAAAATGGTATCACGATGACCAAAGCAAATCTGATGTATTTGGTGTAGTTCCAACCGTAAAGCAAATGATTGAACCAAATATCAAAAAAAGAGAACAAGACTTCGAAATACCCTAAAAATTTCAAATTTCCATACATAATATGGAAGAGAAAGGTAACTGTTATACATTTTTGCCCAGACGGGCCAATATGAAGACCGAGGCATTCTGGAGTGAGGTTGAGGACTTAAAAAGCGCTGAAACTCCCAAGCCCGGGGGAAGCCCTTGGTATAAATGTTGTGATATATTGTTTATCCTTGTGTTTCCCCTTTTGGGGTGGTTATTCACACCCCCGTTTGTCCTGGTCCCCCTGGGCAAAAAAGTTTAAATTAATACCTACATGATGGTTTTTACTCACCGAGAAATTTATGTTCAGAATAAGGATTCACCAATTTACACTTTTTCTTCTTTTTGACTTTTTTATCTGAAAGAATTCTGGCTCAACTAAAAATACCTAAAAAAGGTGTTTCCACTGCTACTGGTACCAATCTACTTGAAATTTTTGGAGCTTCTTCTTTTCGTGTAGTAAGAAGTTTTGAGGCCAATTGCAAGATGTTTGGTCCCTTGGAACTTGGATGCAAGTATGTATGTCAACTCAAAATGAGGTTTTCCCATCTTTTAGTGGACCGATCGACTTGAAATTTTTAAGGCTTTTTCTGATGGCCCGATCTACTTGAAATTTTTAGGGCTTCTTCTTTTCATGTCAAAGAATATATGAGTCTAGTTTCAAGTCGATTGGCCCACATGGACTTAGCACCCCACTGCAAAAATGATATTTCCTCATTTCGCAGAAGACTTGACTTGAAATTTTTAGGAATTCTTTTTTTCATGTTTAAAGATATGAGCCGAATGTCAAGAAGATTGGCCTTAAAAAAGCTGAGCCTCATAAAATATATCAGCCTGAATAGCAATAAGTTCTGTATCTTGAATTACCACCAGATTTGATCGATTTAGTTTCAAGATCCCAAGTAATCGTCTTCTTTTTCTTTTTTGCCATGTTTGGACATAAAATGAAATTATCACATGAAAAATAAGATTTTTTAAACTTTTATTTACAACGGTAATTGATGATAAAGAAAAACTATTTTTTTGCTTGTTTTAAGTTTGTTTAGACTTCACTGCGATGTTTCCAGTCTCTGCCGGGATCCTCTCTGAGTGTATAGTCTCGCTTGAGGGCGAGTAAGTTGGTGAAGATCTTGGGCTCGTTGACGTGATCGCCAAAGAAGGTCCATTTGTTGTCGACCATGTCTTTCTTGATAACCGCTGCGATCGCAAAGTAAACGGCGGCATAGCAACCGACTTTGGTGCTTTTCTGCCAAGCTCCCAAGACGGCGGCGGTCGAGGCGCCTCCTAACGCATAGTTGACCCAATCGTCCTTCTTCCTAATGTTGGTCATCGCACACGTCGTTGCGACGAATGCTGCACCCATCCCGATCACAGGGAACGTGATGTAAGCATAACGGCCGAGGGTGTTCATATACCCTTGAGGGTGCGAATACAGTAGGATGTCCACCGATGATCCTAAAAGACCGTAAATACCGCAGTATTTGGTTACATACCACATTTTCTTGTGACAATCTTCGCCTTCAGGGGTGTCATAGTACTTGTACTCCCCTTTAAAAAACAAATCCGAAATGATCGGCATTTTCACGACCGTTCAAAATCGAAAACTATAAAATATCAATTTTTATCAATAAATGGAATCCATCAGAAGAAAATTTTACGGTAACAGTATTCAAGGTTTCAACTTTTACAGCCGTTCATCTTACAGCTGTTTGGACCATCTATGACGTCAATTTTAGAGAATTTCTTCCAGATAGTGCCAATGCACATGGTCACAGGTAAGCAATGCAAATGACGTACAAGTACATGACATGCTTATGTTTGTTTTTTGATCTTGGCACTCCATATTGCAGTTTGTTTTCCTACTTGTTTTCAAGATAATGTTTGAAATTAGGCGGGAAAAAAGTTGTTGTCAAATGTTTTTCTCTGAGTATGCCTCTGAGACAAAATGTCCTTAATATGTAATAAAACTCGATAAAAATGATGTTTTATTCGAAAAGAGCCATAAAAAAAATAGCAATGGCAACACTGTCGGTCGACGGGGAAATTTGTACGGGATAGGGAATAAGTTGGCGAGTCTGAAGTGGGGTGCGATCACGTGAGAAGGTCCCGTTTCGAAAATGGAAAAGTCGGGCGGGATTCGGTTAGACGAGGACTGTTACCCGTCGTGTGATGTTGTTCTGAAGAACGATGCCGGCTCAGAAATACGCGGATAAGTATTCGCCGAAAGCGATTAACATGGAGCCAGTCAGCATCCCGCCCAACAACTCCCATCAGCATCTCATGAACGACCTTGACACCGTCGACAACGTCCCGAACCTTTTAAATCCCGCGGAAAATGAAGGCGGACTCGGGAAAGTCTCCACGCGAAACTGGATCACCGTCGGTGTCCTCTGCTTTGTCAATCTCATCAACTACATGGATCGTTACACCCTAGCAGGTATCTCCTTTTATTTATTACTTTTAGGTTAATCCCTTTCCTCTTTCATTTTATTTTCACCACGAACCGCCCAAGGTTGTCGTCGTTCTCGTCTTCTCCCTCGTTTCTTCAAAGTCACTTCTTCACGCCTTATTTAGCAATCCACAATTTTTGAATTTTCACTCTATTCTTTAATTTTCACTTATTAAAATTTAAATAGTTGATTTCCAAATTTCTTTATAAATGAAGAAATGAACCTTTTTCATATTCATTGCTACAGCAATTTAAAATTAATTTATGTGTATAATTAATCATTGTAATGGCATTATACTTAGGTTTTGTTTACACCATGTAGGTTTTGAATCTACGTCGCGACGGTATAATGTACTTAACACCTGCTGATATGCCCGGGAAGTACCTAATAGTAATAAGGACTTGGGTGGCCAAAACGTTGTTTTCCTACGTGGCATGACGAGTGTCAAATAATATAAGTAAACAGATGAAAAAATTAAAATAAATAAATACAACGAAAATCGGAACTGTAGGTTTCCAAGAAGCAATTCAATACACCATCGAAGTGCGTTGATAACACGCAATGCTTGATAGGCTTTCGATTGTATATATACCTAGTGCATTAGTACATTATGGACATCTGCCGTCGTAATGCATCATTGGATACCATCGAAATGCATTATGGGGTACACACCATTGTAATGCTAGAACCCTCATCGAAATGTATATGGATACCGTCGAAGTGCATTGGAGTACCTGCCATCAAAACGCATAATGGGGTACCTACTATCGTTCGGAATGTACTAGTCGACGGATACCATCGCATTCTTTGAAAGGATCTAAATTCCGATCTTTTTGGTTGTATATTGACCAACATTCTGAAGTTTAAAAAAAAAAATATATATATATTATCAGTTTGATTAAAGTCATTGCCGTGCAAATATAATTTCAATGGCACGGTCGTGTCCTTATTGGGGTCTCGTCTATTAAGATAAGAAAAAGCTACGAAAATCATCCTAGGCTAAACCTGGTGGAATGATCATTAGCGGGCTTGCTAAATCTCTTGGGTCACGACAAAGAGACCAAGATACATATTCGTCTTTGTGGAGGTAATAGAAGCAGCTAGCGACTACTGGTTCTACCAGTGAATAGTGATGTCATCGCCACGACGAATCTCTATGGAAGGTTCCAAGATATTTGAGAAGCTCGCACAAGAGGCGTATGTGATGACAGATGAGAAATCGTAATTTTTTGGAGGTCGGCTCATGCCTCATGAACTGAAACAATTTTATTTTAGCAAAGCTGTTGCGGTGACCACCACAACCACTCCAGTCATATTCCAAATTCATTGCGTTATTCTCCATTCCTAACTCTGGGGATTGTGTCGAGCAGTGGTATCTTTATTGAGGTACGATTTTCGTTAAAAGCTTCATTATTTGACGTGTCAATGAAACACGTCGTTTTTGAAGAAGTACAAAATTAATGCGCAGAAATTTAGCGAACTTTTTTTTTTCCCTGCTACCTACGTAGCAATGACCATGCCCACGCGCTTATTTCGTGGATGCTCATCTCTAGTCTACCATTGATTATAATTTATAGTTTATGGAAAGGTTGGCATCTCTGATTTATTGAAAATCGATGATTATTTCGATTAAATATGTGGTAATGCGGAAAAATGGATTATTATGCAGCCTTACCATGGAACCATTGAGGACATCTTTGCTCGTTATACGACAAAAATGAGCCCTTGTGAGTCACCGTCCTTCTACGAGATTCCATGTCCTTATAAATCACCGGTTTTACCTCCGACCTTGGTGATGAACTTAAAGTGTATGAAGACTATCAAGCTCTTTGGACCAACTGTTGTCCTCCCGCTTGACGTGGGCCGTGGCTAGTTCTATTTATGTATTTGATCAATTAAAATTTTATCTTAAAAAATAATAGTCTTCTAAAATTTCAATATTCTCTCTAATTCACTTTCGTCGGATGATCACTGCGGCGCAAATGAGCCTGCATCAAGGCCATGACATCGCGATTTCTGGCGCTATGTATTTATATTTCCAACTTGATAAAAAATAATTTTTAAACAATGGACACTCCCCTCGTCCAAAATCGATGCAAAAGTCATAAAAAGATCCCAAGCACTTGGACCGACGAAAAAATTTCCTTGACCAAAATTTTTTCTTATATTTTATAATGTTGCAATAGAATTGCTAATGCGAAGATTTTCAACCACAGAAACTGCTTACCTGATAAAAGTAAAGTTTCTACGTAATATAATAAATCTAGAGCAGAAGGAGTGTCACATGTTTTTTGTTTTGATTAAAAACTGAAATTCTGTGCTGAGGATGTCGAAGACAGCGGGCGAACAAGCCTCGACTAGGTGAACCGAGTCCTTTTGCTCAATTATTAACGTCTTTTCTCGACTCCAGTTTCGGCGATTGGCGTTCTCCTGCTTTCCGGCATTCGGTCAGCTATTACGAAAGGCCCCAGGATGTTCCCGCCTTCAAAATCTCAAAGCGTCAAATATGCGCGGTCGCCGTTTTGATAGTCTTTTATTTCATTTGCTTAACTTCCAGATTCTACATCAGAGGTAAAAAAAATTTTTTTTACCGAACGTGACGGTTCCGAATTTCCAAATTAGTCCGTACGTGTTCCGGCGTCTTTTTAAAGGATTTTCACCTCAAAGGCATAAAAAGTTAAAAGGCTCTTGTCTCATTTTATAAATAAACTGGAGGTCGGACGATTCAAAGCGGGCAAAACTACGTGTTTTCGTCTAGGGAGTCGAAAAGCGGGGCTCGCCGTTGTGTGGCTTTCCCATTGGTCAACTCGAAACACGCCACTCACTTTTTACTCAGGTGTATCGCACAACTCCATTCATAAGAATAAAGTTTTAACTTTTAAGTTGATATAGAAAACTTTCAAAACCTTTTTTCCTCGGTCGTTTAAACTCGATGGGTTTTTAAAAAGACCCTTCTCATTTTCATGACAATTTCTTCTTTTATGTCTCTAGGAAATGTTCAACTTGAAGTGCAGTTGGAAGTCTGGCCCATCTCCAAACCCGAGGCTCTTATTATCGAATTAAAATCTTTCCGTTTGTCACATCCACGTTGTCTTAAAATAGACAAAATAAAAACGGTAGTGACTAGTGACATTAGCCCGCCGGGTATTTAACCTTATTTTTGTCCATCATCAGAACTTTTCACTCGATTTTTTTAAACAGAAAATCGTTATGAAGTATGAATATTCATTTTTAGGGACTTTTTTCTGTTCCTTATTACTCACTATCGTAATTTCCATATTGATTTATGTTAATTTGTTGAGATGCGCTAATATTAAAAAAAACTACGAACTCCATAATACACCTAACTTATTTCGTGTAGCAAATTTTCAAACCTAGAAAACCTTCGTAATCCGAACTCGCTGGGTTGAGGGTTCGTTAGTTCTTCCATAACGCATGCCTACCTTAAAATTTTCCTCCGGCCGGCAGGAAAAACCAAGAGTAGTTCCATAGACAAGATTTTAAATCGCTGTTTTTCAGCTTCCAATGGACCAATCGACTGGGTCGAACGGGGACATCTTGTCGGTTCGTAGACGCCCTAAAAATTTCAGCCTGATCGGTCCACAAGAAGCTGAAAACTCATTTTCAGTTAGCCTCAGAGCATCCTGACCTTTAGTCCTGTTGCTCCAACTTCAAACTCCACATTTCTCGAAAAAGTTAAAAATTTAACAAAAGCGGAATAACTTTTTATTTAGGCCCCTTTTTTCTCTGCATTCAGCCCTCACAGGTACAATATATCACTTTTTTAAATCCTCACTTATTCTTCCTGACGCGGATATTTTTCAAGAGATTTGAATTTTTACCTCGGGGGTGGAAAATCTCGGTTTTCGCGATCCCTTAAGAAAGAGGGAATTTATTCCTCCTCTGACGTGTGTTGTAGAAGTAGGCTTTATATTTTAGGTCCTTTCCGTTTATTGTATTTTTAAACTGATAAAACGCAGCCAAGTGTGCCACGGTAGTCCCCCACGTATGCCAATTGCACAACTTTGAGGTCGACTTTTTTCTTCAATCAATATCGCATGTGCCTCCTTAATTTGAAACTTCGATTATACGAAAAGCGGAAGGGCATCCGGTCATACATCTAGTCACTCTAGAACTTTAATTGTAACAAATCGAACTTTTGTCTTAAGTACAGGCCGTTTATCTTTGTTATTTTTATTAAGATTTCTCTTACTTTCAAACGAAACGAATTTTTTTGACAGGTCAAAAGTGGGATTCCGTTGCAGTTCCACTTATGATTTTCCGAGTTTATCAATGGAATAGTTGGGCGAAAAGTTCAACCTTGACCGTTTCTTTCATAGTGGCGTCCCTTGACACGGTTTCCTTGCGACATTTAAAAAAAAATGTTTAGGCTAAAATGTGGCTCGAGAAATGGGAAGCTTCCCTGAGGCCGATAAGTCCCCTCCCAACACGAAGATGCTCTTCCAAGTTCGTAATTACCTTAGGGTCACATACCTCGGTTATTAGTGACGCTACTGACCACACCAAACTTCCCAAACCTGTTTCTACCTTCCTCAAAACAAAAGGATCTAACCTTTTTCGATCGCTTCCTCAGAAAATTGTAGAAAGAAGCTTTCACATTTCGTTCATTATCCTCATTTTGACGTTGTCACTTTCTAGCTATTTATTTTTTTCAAACGACATCTCTCAATAACGAGGTTTCAATTTGTCAATCCATTTAATCTAATACTATTTCCGCTTATTGTCTATCCCCGACTTGGTAACACTTTTTGAACCAGGGACAGTTCCAAAGCAAGGCAGGTGGATGACATAAATAGTAAAAGGGAGGATCTTTAAAGATAAGATTGGAAATATTCTATTTATACAAGCCCAAGCTTTTTTTTTCTACTGTAATCGATAGTTTCTTCCAGGGAAAATAAAAATTCAAAAGGCGTAATAAAGTAAAAATTCAATAGAACCTTGCGTGGGGTTTTCAAGATTAAATAGAGCTCGGTTAATTTTTAAAATGCAATCTTTTTCCTACCTTTTATTACCAACATAAGAAAAAAGTTTTGTTTTTTAGTCATCTTTTGTGTATGAACGTAATCTTCTTACGAGTAAATCCTTCGTTTTCGGGTGTGGTTATTGGAATGGAAAATGAGTTTTTAGTATTCAATCATATGGTGGGAAGCAAATTCGATATTTAGGGCTTATCTGGGGTTATGCAGGCACTTGCTTGGAGGTTTCGGTTGTCCTTCAATCAATGGACAGTTTTAGGAGGTTTTATTCTTTTTCGACTAAAACGATTAATGGTGATGGATTTTTGTTTGTTTGTATGTTGAGGAAGTCGGGGTCCTTCAATGAAAATGACGTTTCGAGGTGAGCCTTGACCGTTTTCCTACGAGAATTTAAATGCATTTCGCAGCAGCAGCAGCATGTATGAGAAACGCGTTTTTCTGTTATCTTGGCCGAGGGGAGTTGATGTCTACAAATCCATCTGGCGGATCTGCATACGCTCCAGGCATTATGGTGTCCATGCCCACGGCCAAGCGAGCAACCTCTTGTTCAATGCTGGGCAGCTGGATCGTTTCTTGCTGGCTAGTGTTTTGCTCTTTTTGGCATATTTCCCATTCTTTTCTTGCGCTTCTTCCTATCTCCACCAGCCACATTCGGAGATGGACGATTCCCTCCATGTGATTTTGATCATCCAAGTCAAAATTGTTGGTTTCAATAGCCCCAATACTCCTTATTATGTGTGTCTAATCTAAATCCTTGACTCTTATACAAAAACTGCATCAACACTTTTAAATCGATGATATTGAAATAGCTGTTTTTAACAACTCTTCATGTTTTTAATACCTACCCTTTATCTTTGTTTAGATTTTAATGATGTTAGATTAAACAGCTTGTGTCATCTTTGTTTAAAAAATCTTATCTGTTTGGATTTTTTTTAAATGTTTGTTTTCGGTAGGTTTTCGATCTTTTAGTTAATAAAAGATTAAGTCGCTGAATGCGATAAATTCCGCTATTGTTTGTTTGCCCTTCGAGTCTCTTGAAACAATGAATTTGCTACTCTCTCGGACATTCCAATAACCCTTTTGTTTCGCCGGAGAACCCCCCCCCCCATGTCCCTACTCTCGAAAATTTTCTCGTGCAAAATTATGATTTATCAGCTCAAACTTTCAAAGTTTTTACTTTAATTAAAAACATTTTCTTTTGGAAGAACATCAGCTGCACCTGTCGTCAAGATTGATTTCCCAAGGGCCCATTATGTTAATGATTTTTCACACGGGGAGGAAATTTTGCGTGCCTTTTTCCCTCAAAAATGAGTAATCCAATATTTCCAAGTTGCAAATTATGTTTTGAAAACGTTGTTGTCCCAACGGGGTGAATACCCTTCCCGATTAGCATATTGAAGGTAAATAAACAGGGATCGTCCAGGTTTCATGTCAAAATTTGGTCGAAATGCTAGGTTCTTTGACCTGCATGACCCAGGTTATATAAGTTTTATTCTTAACTCATAAATATATGCTTTTAACATCTCTAGACCCCAATAAAGATGCAGGAGCTTGCTTTAGAATCCACATTCTTGGGACTTGAGTCTTTTGTTGATTCAAATAAGGTTTAAGATACTGTACATATAGAATATCCTATTCCTGTTCTTATTAGCGGAAGCCTTCAAAATCCCATTCAATTACATCGAGATCCTTGGTCTTCGCTTGTAAAGCGGCCTAATCCCCAGATCATATCAATCCCGCCCTATGGGAGCCCAATATCTAAAAGTATCAGTTGTCCGATCTTCCTTCATCCCCTTTTATACCGCGACCCGAACTTTATATTAGCCCTACTCATACGCTTTTTTCCCCCTTCTTCCTATAAATTACCTTCTTGAATATTGGATCGGAATCCTATTTCAACCCTCGAAACCCTTTCACTATTTTTTTCCCCTTTCTCCAAAAAAAGTGGTTCCTCCGCTTAACATTCATATAGGTCCCACCTATGCCTAAAATTATATATGTTAACTTAGATAAGGGTTATTTAGAAAATTTATGAATCTAATTTTGTCCCGGAGAAAATTGCTTTTTTAACGTCTAATATTCTCTTTGTTATACGTATACATTTTTAAATCATCTCCCCAAAAGGCGAATTGCTATCGATTCTAAACCAATTTGTCTTCCAGATAATGTTTGTTGTTTTATAAGTAATTACCCTCAATAACTTTTCTAGACAAAGATTTCTGTTTTATCTTGTTTTTACAGGACTAATCTCGAATATTTATAAAATATCATACCTTCTGCTTTTATTCATTCGCCCCTATTTTTTTCTCCCTGCCTTATCCTCGGTTTTGACAACTCCTTTTGATGCCATGTCAGGAGCATTCGTCTCTTCAACAATCGGATCTATTTAGACTCATACAATAGGTGTGAAGAAAACACCTTTTTTATGTAGTAAAGAATAAGATTTGTCCTTGAACCACGGATGGTTCGAAAAATTCTTGATTTTTTTTAAACTTGTAAATCACACTGCCACCAGTTTTACGACAACGGATACGGGAAAAGTTTAGGATTAAAAAGGGTTGGTTTGGTTTTCCCGTTTTTTTGGTACAGTATAGGTTACCTGAAAGTAGATCACGTAGACTATACAGTATGGGTTACCTGAAAGTAGATCAGGCACTGGTAAATGCACTAGTACAAGAACGGATCGGGAAAGTCCGGGCACTTTGAGCTTACAAATGGGAAAGGTTTTTCTGCTTTTTTTTTGTTTGGTGTAAAGGTTTAAAGGTAATCTTAACCCTGGATTCCGGAAAACTACCTATTCATCGCCTCTTTCTTTGAGTAGTTATGCAATTTTTTGTCAAACAATCGTCCTTGAATTCCACATCCCTAGTAATCTGTAATTAACAAAGTATGTATTTATAAAAATAAAGGGATCCCAATTGTTCTTTATCTGTGTAAAAAACGCTGATTCTGGTCCTTCAACAATGGAGTGGAAGTGGAAGTTATGTGTGCAAGGTCATTGTGGTGGGTAGCATGCACTTTGGAGCAATTTCTCAAAAAGGCAGCCACTTAGACCAATTTTTATAACCACCTTGGACCCCATGTAGCAACTGTGGACATCCACTTTGGACCAGAAAAAAAAAAGGGTGGAAAGATGGAATGAGAGAAAAAAATTAAACCAATTTCGTCCAGTAAACCATTTTTTGAAGAAAACCATAATAAACATACTAAACCAAGTACAATACATAATAAATGTACAAGAAAATCAGTCTTAATAAACCAAGTGCCTAAACCAATTTTTTTTCTCCCAAAAATCGACTAAACCATTTTGTCATGGAAACCAATAAATAATTTCCTCGTGTAAACCAAAAATAAATACCCATTCCAAACCTTTTGTACCCATTCCGATTACCTGCTCAACTGGTCCAAAGTGGCTCCCTAGATAATCCGGTGCTTCGATCGAATTAGTCCAAAGTGGCTGCAGCCATTGTACCAGTCCTATTCATGCAACCAGCTATTATCTATAACCACTTCTGCACAGCGATTCGGAGGAGGAGGTTAAAAAAGTTTAAATCTGCCTAGCTGCTGATACCGCTGTACCGCAGCGCCTAAAGTAGCCGCAGGGACAACACTCAAACCTCAAACCAAATGGCAGATGCATATTTGTCGCCTGCAATAACAGGAGTTGTCCAATTCTGTCGCCTATTTCATAATAAGATGACTAATTAATAATGAATCATTGACCCATCATGGTTTTCCATAACCTTTGTTTATGGCTATCACGCGACGTAATTTTTGTTCCCTTGTTTCAAAGTACACGTCATCCAAAATACGATATGAGATATCAAGTTTAAATCTCGATGTCAAACATTAGAATCGGAGTAAACAAGGGTATAAACCAGAACCTCCTCTCCCCTTTTCAAAGGATCAAACAAAAGGGGAGCGAAAAGCGAATCGACACTTTATCATTGAAGAAGTTGCTTCCGTTCGAAAGGGCCTAAAGCATATTGAAGGGTTTATTGCCGCCCAATTTGTATCCCGAATGCGTTTCTCTAAAATTCGAGTCTCACACATCCCCTTTTTGAAAACACTATAAATTTTTAAAGTTTATGAAATGTCATGCTCTAGCATGTGGGTTTTGTTTAAAATCGGTTTGAGCAATTAAGGGGTAAAATATGAGGTTTTTAGGGGTGCATATGTAAGGGGTGCATCTTTATGAATAGCTTCTAAGTAAACATATCATCTGTCCGATTCCTTTTGGTTATGTGTGGTCTGCGAGCGTTGGTTTGACAATAAAACCCCCTTATCTATGTTTGCCGTCCCCTTTCGCCTTTTTTAAACGTCCCTTTGTAGCTTTCAATACCATCTGTTGATAAAATTGTCCATGCCCAAAGACGTTTACTTATGTTCTTGTAAAGAAAGCAATTTTTCTTAAATTTTT
Organism: Orius laevigatus; assembly: GCA_018703685.1. Lineage (NCBI taxonomy): Eukaryota > Metazoa > Arthropoda > Insecta > Hemiptera > Anthocoridae > Orius > Orius laevigatus. The sequence continues at coordinate 73,739 of JAGWEN010000141.1, read as the reverse complement.
AATTATCGCCAGTGGTGAAAACAAGACAAATTACAGAGGGGCCAACCCCTTTCCGAAAGAAGGGACAAATTGTGTTGGCCTCGATGAATTCCTACCCTTCTAATTTCATACTAATTACTCTCCAAGGGGGTTGAAAAATGCTTGCAAGAAAAAAAAAATAGTGCCATAAACAGACAGAGAATAAATTGTTTATATTTTATCCTTGAGAAATCTAAGTTAAGTGTTTTTCCACCCCTTTTGATAAGTGGTAATTGAATTAAGGTGTCGCATCCAACGTACAATCAGAAGGAAAACAAGAGGGAGAAGCCTAACTTTGTTAATTGCTCTTAGAAAACCCAATTTCCCTTTTTCCACTCCCCCCTTCCGTTTTACCTGTTGCCAACATGGAAACCTCGGCCCTCTTTTGGTCTCCCTTTAATTGAATTACCAAAATATTAACTTTGCCTCCTCTCATTTGAGATTCAAAGTTCGCCTCTGGGAAAACCGCAGGGCAATTTGCATTCTGTTTCCATAAAATACTCAAAAACTCATGAAGCCTGAAAAAATTTAAACATTGGAAGGTGTTTTTTGGTCCAAAGCAAGCCAAACATGTTCAGCACCGTTGTATTCTATATCTCTGGGAGGCAGCTCTTGCATTTTTCTTCCTCGAACCATTCTCGACTCCCTCTTTCATATCTGTAATATTCCCATGTGGGCCTAACACCTCCCCCCCCCCATTCGACCACACTGAATTCAGTGGCCTATTCAAAGAAGATCCCCTATTCATTAAATTCAAAGTTCAATTCGGTTTGATTTACGACGGTCTAGATACCCCAAACCCCATTTAAACCCGCATAGCTTCCACTTGTTGGCCCCTAAGCTCTTCTAATCCTCCGAACATATTCACACCTTATTGATAAAATGAAGATAAAATTCCTTCCAAATCGTGCTCCACTCCAGAAAATATTTCCGGTTGCATTTGATCAGTTTTGTTCTTTTAAAAACTTTTTTTAAAGCGGATTTCTAAACGATTTTTTCTTTTTCTTTTTTGGAATGGCAGCTTGGATGAACTCATTCGAAGGAGTTTAATAAGCCAGAGGGCTTGGATTGAAAATAGCCCTAGAATTATTCATAATTCTGCTATTTTCAAGGGCATTCGCAATCATAGGTTTTCCTATCAGTCCACGAGTGAAAAGATAAGTGGTTTGATAATCTGACACAACACTTCAAAGTGAAATTACGAAATGTGACTTTTGACAGTGGCCCGTTGAGTATGTAATCAAATGAAGAAAATTCCCATGTCATTGAAACCGCCATTAAATTGACTTATATGTAGTTAAAGATGTTGAAGGTATTGTACCTTGGTGTAATTTTTGTTCGAGTTATTGGTGGAGAAGGTTATCAACCTTCTTCAGAGTTGGGCGTAATCGTAATCATAATTACGATTACAATCGTAATCGTATTATTTTAAACATGATTACGATTATAATCGTAATCGTATTATTTTAAACATGATTACGATTATAATCGTAATCGTAATTATGATTATGATTACGCCCAACTCTGACCTTCTTTGGTTGAGAACCTTCTCCACCAATAACTCGAACAAAAATTATATGTAGTTGATTAGCGATTTCCTATTTTTCTTCTCGAGCATACAATTTCTTTTTCGGTCTTTTTAGAAAATTGCCTCGGGTCCTGGGAGATGGATGTGAAAAGACAATTTCCAAAATTATTTTTAGCGAACCCTTTTTTAATACATTGCGGAGGAAAGAGGGGGCATAAAAAAGTCAAGGGTGAGTCGGAAATTCCATAAGATCTGCCCGAGTCAGCTTCAGTAATTGACTTGTCAGGGCGAAATCATAAATCACACAAGAGGTTTTTTCGTATTCAAGACCCTTTTTAAGTCGTATTTATTTTAAAAGAGGCTTTTGTTCAAAGACAAAGTTTGAACAATATTTTAGCAAAGGAAATATCTTCTCTGACATACTCGATTTCGTATATACTTCCCAAGGTGTTCGTACCACTTTCCCCTCGGAAATTGGACCTTTTTTCGACTACCATGGGGGGCAGTTTTTCGGAAGTACATACTATGAGGGCGTGTGTACATGACTACGGGGGGTTTATTGTGAATAGGGTGGACCCTTGGATTTCCTTCCTTGTCGATAGTTCACAATTAAAATTTCCGGAGGCGACAAACAACATTTAGGACTTGGAAGGGCGGACTAGCCAGTGCTCGATGTTAAGAATATTTTAACGCGAAAAATAAAATTTAATAAACTTGTTTAACTTCACCCCTTTTTACCACCCCGGGTTTAAGCTGGGCGATTTACATTTTATAGAAAGGCCCCGACCTCAGAGGGTGAGTTTTCCTAATTAAATCTTAATAAACTCTCGTGTCGACATTGTTTTGAGGCTGAAGAAGAGCCCTGATATTAAAAAGTGAGAAAGTCCGCGGAAGAGGGGAGGGAAGGAAGTTTTTTCTTTAATGAAACTGTCAGGATGCTATTAAAGAAAAAGCTTTGAAAAAGAGACGAGTTTTCCTTTAATAAAACTTTTTAATTGTTTAAACGCAATCAAACGAAAAGAAGAAGTTAAAAAACTTGCCAAAAGGGACTTTTATTGGTTTCATACAAATTAGCTTCAAAATTTAATAAAAAACACTGATGAAAATTATCAATTTTATTCCAGGGATGTTTAATGAAAGGTCTGGCCTGGTCTGTTAGTTATGGAGGAGGGACCCACCAACCTTCCCCCACTCATCCTTCACCTTGTCGACCACCCCCCACAGCCAATTTCCATCACTTTCCCCCAATATTACCCCTTAACTTACCCCCAACAATTAAGTTCTACCACCTCGCATCAACTCTTCTACCCTAGTCTCTGTTTTTCTAATCCAAGATTCAAAATGCCATTCTCCGTTTGCTTCTAAAGAGCTCCTACCAGTCTACTTTCATTTTCACAGTTTTAAATTTTGACGTAAATTACAAAGTGAAGAAAAAAAAAAATCCAATTTAGTGTTTCACCCTTGAATTTTTTTTCTCTCTAGCAACTTTTTTTTTAATTTTATTATTTCACCTTACCTTTTAAAATAAAAGTTCGCTTATTCTTCGGTTGTCTTTTTTACCCCAGCCCTGGGCTTAGTAAAAAACGCAATTATACTTCTACGTTTATACTTTCCAACCCTCACTGTTTATTTGACACTCATCCCCATAACATAAATTAAAACGGCGAATGAAATTGGAATTGGAGGCTTTCCCTTTTTCCATCTTCAGAAATTTAATTTGACCACTTTAACCCAACTTCGAAGAATTGAACTCAACAAAATACACACACCTTCAACAAAAGAAATTTTCAAAATTAATTAAGGACAAATAAAAAAATTTAAAAAATTGAAATTTACATGATTAAACTTAATGAGAGCCTTTTCAACCGAGAGCTTGTAATCGTTTATAAATTATTTATCAATTCGAATTATTGTTTTAATATCCTTCAGTTTTTTTATTGTGTAAAAATTAAAGTTCAATGGCGCAATTTCCCACTCGAAAAATTATTTCGTCATCGATTTACCTATTAATAAAAATATCGAAAGGTTTAGCAGGGATTCGTGCGAATTTTTTTCAAAACGATATCTATTGTTTGTGTTCAATCGTTTTGTAAATATGTAACCGACGTGACTCATTTAAACTAACTTTTCTAGAAGAAAAAAAAAGTTCACTTTGATCTGTCCAGCCAATTCGTGTGGTTAACTTCTAATTTATTGATCCAATCCTACCTACAAGTGTCTGTCCAGCCAATTCCTTTGGTCAACTCCTATCATGTCGGTCCATTCCTACCGTGTCTGTCCAGCCAATTGTTGTGGTTTACTCCTAACTCGGTCCAGTCCTACCTAAAAGTGTCATATTATCCTAATTTAAAGAAGAAAAGCTCTGTCATCCAAAAAATTGGTTAAGGGAAAATAAAATTAAAATATTCCGATCGATGAGAAAATAAATTGGGTGATTCATTTTTATTAAAATACAGAGCGAAACGAAATATTTGAACTTAATTTATATGGAAAGTGAGGTTGAAAAACAAGGTGAAATATCCCGTATCTTTGATTTTGTTTAATATTTTTTCCTTAATTGAATTTTCGAATTGTAGAATCGGTTGGCAGTAAATTCGACCCTTTTGTCCCTTTCTATAAAGGACCTTTCACTTTCATACTTTTGGATTAAACGCTTCCTTAGTGTGGGGGGGGGGAATCGATTTGAATCCTTTTGAAAGGCTGTATGTGTTTGTGACGTACGTGGGTTTGTTTACGTCCTGGGTGGAAATGCCCAGTCTGCGGACGTTGGGGGCCGTTTTTCCTGAGGGGTCGGCTCTGGGAAATAAAACGTATGAGTCACTCGGGTGTTGTCTACTCGTTACTGAACCCTGGGACTCTATTCGGTTATAATTTGAAAAACGTTGGTCCGAAGGGCCCTTTAAATTTTACACCCTTTTCTTCACTCTCAACTCCCCATTCCTTTTCGCTTGTTTTTTGGTCAAGCCGGACTTGGGCCTCCGGCTCTCTATCTTTTGGACTTTCATCCTTTTTACAATGTGAAAATGATCCTTGAGAGTCTAAAATGACATTTTTAGGTGGATTTTAACCTTTTTTTCGATTTCCAAGGAAATTTGAGCTTTTTTCAATGCGAAAAACACTGTTACGAAATCTTTTTAGTGCGTCATTGATGGCAAAAAGAGTGAAAGTCCGCCGATAAAGGGGTCTTAAAAGTCTACCAATCTAGTGATAACTAGTCCATAAGAGTCAAAATCCGTCTAAAAAGTTTTGTAAAACACAGGCTCTAAAGTCTGCAGACCTGGTATCTTCCTCGTCAAAAAGGGCCCAAGTCTTAAACCACCGAGAGTTTTTCTGTTCGTAAAGGATCAAAATCCATCTTAAAAGTGTCCTTGTGGAAAACAAGCTCTAAAGTCTACAGACTTGGTATCTTTCTGGTCAAATGGGATTAAAGTCCATTGAAAAAGGGTCCAAGTCTTTAACCCTGTGTTTTCTGCTTTAAAAAGGTCAAAATCCATCTAAAAAAAAGTCTCTTTCTTGTGGTAAACAGGGTCTTAAGTCTACAAACTTAGTGTCTTCCTTGTAAAATAGGGTGAGGGTACAAGATCCATCTAAAAAGTGTCTTCCTAGTCGAAAACTAGGTCTAAAGTCTACAGACCTGGTATCTTAAAAAAGACAAAGTCCGTCGAAAAAAAGGGTCCCAAGTCTTCAAACCAAGTGTTTTACTCTCAAAAAGGGTCAAAACCCATCAATAAATTGTCAAAAAAATGGTCTAATGCCTGCAGAAATACCCTGAACGTCAAAAAATGGTGAATTTCCTTACAAAGAAAGTTAAAATGGATTGACTTGGTAGCAAGGGGGCTCCCTCAGAAATGTGGTGGATGCTCAATTTTCATCATCCAGAATTTTTATGCCTGAATTGTCTTTTTTAAGTCCACATAAAAGGAAACTCCTCCTCCTTTGGGAATTTATTTAATCAAGGAAAGGAAAAATGAAGATCATCCATCACGATTTTGCCAGAACCATTTATCAAAATGCTTCTCCTTCAGAATTACCTCAGTTCTTCTTTTCGCCCTTTTGAACTTCATTTATTATCTTAGTACCTATTCCTCAATTTGTTTCTATTTGAAAATAATAAATTCATTCATAATCATAATCTGTGTTTCAGGTATCCTCAAAGATGTTCAGACCGACTTAAAACTCGGCGATTCCGATGCCGGCCTTCTTCAGACAGTGTTCGTCATCAGCTATATGCTCTTTGCGCCCCTTTTTGGATATTTGGGCGACCGATACAGCCGAAAATGGTTAATGGCCTTCGGTGTAGCTCTTTGGAGTTTGACGACCGTCATCGGCTCATTTATGCCGGTAATTGATCTGATAGACTTTATTTGACGAAAAACTATTGAAATGTTTTAGAACTACCATTTACTTTTATTATTTCGAGCTATGGTCGGAATCGGTGAGGCGAGCTACTCGACGATTGCTCCGACGATAATCAGCGACCTTTTCGTGTCAGATATCAGGTCAAAAATGTTGGCCCTTTTTTATTTTGCCATTCCCGTTGGAAGGTAATGTAGAACCAAAAAGATGTTGAAATGTGCTAATTATTAAGTTACAGCGGTTTAGGTTATATTGTCGGTGCGAGCGCCAGCCAGATTTTTGGTGGTTGGCGGTTCGGACTTCGGATCACGCCTTGTCTTGGTGTCATCGCAGTTTTGTTAATAATTTTCGTCCTTGTCGACCCTGAACGTGGGGAAATCGAAGGCAGAGGAGGCCTCAGGGCTGGAGGATACTGGGACGATATTAAATCACTCGTCAAAAAGTAAAACTAATATTGTTCAGATCATTTAAAGTCTGGTGGATTCGAACCTACGACCTCTAGCTGTGCTCTACCAACTAATCTAACATGACCAGTTCAAGAAGTGTCTCGGATTTAGTTCACAGGCCACCCAATGAAAAGGCTGACGTATCCCTGTGTCCAATCAGGCCAACATTAGTCAAAATTTAAGCGAATCTTAAGGCAGCAGCAGGCCAATCTGTGACCAATGAGGCCAACAAAATGGCCAATAACACGCCAAAAACTTGCTAACCATAGGCCAACAACTTGACAACTTTAGATCAACAACAAGCCAACCTTAAACCAACACCATGCCAATCTTAGACCAATAACACGCCAACAACAGGCTAATTACAGGCCAACAATAGGTTAACCTTTGGTCAGCAAGAGGCCTACCATATTACAACAAAACCTTAAGCCCCACTTTTGGCCAACAACTGTCCAACCTTAGGCTAACAACAGGCTAACTATATCATAATAACAGGCTAACAGTAGGACAACCTTAGGCCAACCAGAGGCCTACCTTATTCCAACCACAGGCCAACCTTAAGCCCACCAACGGGCCAAACTTTTCCCACAAGAGGCTAACTATACACCAAGCCCACCTTAGTTGAACAACAGGCCAATCGTAGGCCAACAACATGCCAATCTTCAACCAACAACCGTCTTGTTTCTAGAAATTCATGATCTTATTTGAGAATGCGTTAAGTCATAGATTAACTCTAGAGAGGTCATAGGTTTGAATTCAACAACAGGCTTATCTTTGTTTCATTTTCTTCCCTATAAAATTAAACTTATATTTGTATTTATTTTTCAGTAAGAGTTTCATGCTCTCAACTTTAGGTTTTACCTGTGTAGCGTTCGTCACAGGTGCATTGGCATGGTGGGGACCGAAATTTATAGCGCTCGGACAAAAAATTGCCACAAAATCAACCGACGACAATATGACGCAGTATGTAACGAAAAATGACGTCTGCTTTTGTGAATTGTCTTTTCTTTTGTCAGAGTCTCGTTAGTGTTCGGTGGGATATCGATGCTGTCCGGAATTGTCGGTGTTCCGATGGGTTCTATGTTGGCGACGAGAATGCGGAACCGATACCCGTCTGCGGACCCGCTCATTTGTTCGTTTGGCCTTTTTTTAAGCGCCCCGTTTATATTCGCAGCGCTCGTTTTGGCAAGCGCAAACACATCCATTGTCTATTTCCTCGTCTTCCTCGGCTCGGTTGCTCTCAACCTCAACTGGGCCATCGTCGCCGACATACTTCTGGTAAGACCCAAGTCCACAATTATCCAACATTTTCTTATGTCTTCGTGTTCGTTTTGTTTTTTGGGCATTTCGATGGTTAAGTTTTAAAAAAATATTTTTTTAGAGTATCGACAAATTTCGGACTGACAGCCATGATTGCTGGAGGTATTGGTGTGCCTCTCGGTTCCTTTTTAAGTAGACGTTTAAGGATTTATTTCGATGTAAAAGCCGATGCATGGATATGTTGTTCATCACTAATTTTGAGTTTAATTTTTTTGATACCCACCTTGTCCATTCTACCCGATGGAATTATTTCTTTTATGTTAATATTTTGCTCTCAAATTTTTATGAATTTCACATGGGCCATCGTAACTGATATATTGTTGGTAAGACATAACAATTTGTTGGTTCTTAAACTTTAAAAATATGCCATATATGTAGATAGCCACCGGCTTATTTAGTTAACCCCAAAAATACAAAGCTGCAGACCGTTTAAAACTAAAGGACTTGACCTAATGAATCGTCAGCGTCACGCCCAAAAGAATTTTAAATTCCCAAATTATCCAGTTTTTGACCTCTAGTTTGAAAACTATTGATTCAAGCGACATGATCACCAAGTACATAATGAAAGATTCTTAAATTCTGAGTGAAATGAGACTTCAAAAGTCAAAATCGATTCAGCCGTTCGGGAGAAATTATGATCAGGGGAGACTAGTCTCGTTTTAATGGTAATTAATTTATTACAAAGGATGATTACTTGAGGTCAAATTTCAGTATTTTGAACGGTTTAGAAATAGTCATTCTTTGAACGTTTAAAAAAAATGTCTTATTTTACCTACGTTTAGGACACTTATGGGAAAACGGAAAGTTATTGGAAGTCACGACTAGGTCTCATTTTAAAGGTGGGAAGTTATGTATTTGAATAGCAAAGAAATTATACTAAGTTAAATTTCGTTACCATTTACGGTTTAGAAATGGTTAACTAAAATTCAAACTTTGTATTTTTAGATCCTAATTTTTGATTTCACACTTTTATTTTATTTTTATTTATTTATTTTTTTTTTAATGAATGTTAACAACTCGAGATCCTTTGTAATTGAATTACCTTTAAAACGACACTATTCTCGTCTCTGTTTGACCAAATAGTTCTCCTGTACGGCTTACAAATGTGTTTTAAGTTTTTCAATAGTGATCACCTTTGATCATTGATATCTCCTGAACAGCTGGACCGATTTTGACTTTTGAAGTCTCATTACAAGCAGAATTCGGAAATCTTTCTGATCAAGTCCCTAGAACCCATAGTTTTTGAACTAGAAGTCAAAAACTATAAAAAGTGCAAATTTTGGTTGAGATGCTCCTGGGCCAGTGACGACTTTGATCGATTTGTGGTTTAGTAGGCACTCGGTTATGACTTGTTGATCCAAACGGTTTGCAGTTTTCTATTCTTAGGTAAATTAAATATGTCGCTAGCTCTCTATTAGGGTTGTCAGCTTTGTTCCAAAATGTTGGCAACCCTAGCCAGAAAATAATTTTCTAAATTTTTTATTTTAATATTTTCAGTATGTGGTCCTTCCAACAAGACGATCTTCTGCAGAAGCATTTCAAATTTTGGTTTCGCACGCTCTAGGCGATGCAGGGAGCCCTTATTTAGTTGGCGTTGTAAGTTAACAATACAAAACCCAATATTGCCCTAATACCGTTTTTCAGATATCAGACGCACTTAAATTTTCAGTAGAAGGCAACAATACGGTTCAAGCTGAAGACACCAACACGGAAGTCGATTTCAGGACATTGCAGTATGCGTTGTTTACGACATGTTTCGTCGAAATCATAGGCGCTATCTGCTTTTTGATCACTTCCTACTATATCGTGGACGATAAAGAAATGGCCATCATTGAAAGCGAAGGTAGTTGTATTTTATCAAGTTTGGGAATCGTAAACGTTTGTCTAGGTTTAGAGAAATCCGACCAACCGGCCAACCACATGTATGCCGACGACCCTCGGTTTACAGGGAGCGAGGCAAACCTGACAGTCACATAACACCTTTACCGCCACCCCACAAAGCCACATCATACCCCATAAAACGGGAAAACTTAATTACCATATTTTAAAGACAATTTTTTAGTTAATACCTAAAAGACTGTGTTAATCGTACTTTTTTATTTTTTATTATTTAAATCGATGTGATCGTGGATTTCCACTCCAAAAATTGTCATTGTGCAATATCAAATTTTTGAGTACAATAAAAACTTTGATGTTTTTTATAAATTTCTTAAAAAGAAATAGTTAAAAAATAGGTGTCAATTGAAAAAAAAAACTGATTTTTCTTTTTTGTTTAATTAAGACTGTCTTTTGAATGTGTAGAACATTTTTTTAAATGTAATTAAAGTGTAAATTGCTTTTTCTAGTTTTCTTTTCTTTTTTTGTATATAATGTGTATAACGTTTATTTAATAATTAATGTATAACGTATAATGTAGTTAGTACCCCGATATGTTCCTATCCAGCATTTTCCCCTTTCATGTTGATTTCTTTTGTAACATAAAGTTTTATAAAGGAAAATGTGTTGTTTTGTTTTTGCCTTTTTGGTTAATTTGAGTTTTTTAGTCGATCATGATGAAGCGAAGAATATGGTGGCCCAGAATAAAAGGAGGAAGAGAGAGCAGACGAGAGAAATTCAGGAGAGTATGTCTGAGTCGGATGCTTCCATGTCTGAAAGGAAGACTCCCAGTTATTTTCAGCAGTTCAAGAAATCCTTGTCCAAGAAAAAATAGTCTAAATAAAATGCCTCTGTTCAATTTTCTATGTTATTTGACGTAAATTAGGCTCTTGATTGGATTGGAATTCTTGATTGGAAATCTCGATCGATTTTTTAGTCCAATTTTTAAGAAGCTTATTGGTTAAGGATCAAGTTATGTATGAACGTTTACTGTTGATTCAGGACTTGAATTAGATGAATGTTGCTGAACTTGAGGATGATTATTAAAAGAATCACTCAGTGTTGCAAATAAAGAATCAATCTTATCAAAATGTAATCAATGATTTTTGATCCTTTTTTGGACGCTAGGGCCCTGTGTGTCATAAAGGAATTGGTTGTATCCAGTTGGCCCCTATTATCCAAAAAAGGAGAAAATAATCATGCTGAAAAGGGCCCTATTTGTCATAAAGGAATAGTATCTTAATTAAAAGTACCCATAGTGATTAGTCCCCCCCCCCAAAATAGGATCAAAGATCAAGTTTAAAAGGGCCCCTATTTGTCATATTATCTTGTAATAGTATCTTGTTAGCTTAATTTTAGATCCCTTTTGGAGTTACATACCTTTATGACAAATAAGAGCCCTTCTAATCTTGATTTTTAATCGCTTTTGGACACGAGTGGCCCTTATAAACCATGGCTTGCTTTTTTTTTATCACTATTTACTTTTTTATCGGTTGCAGGGGTCTGCAACCTGTGACCAGCCACTGGTATAGGCATAGGCCACTGTCCTCAAATAAAAAAAAATTGATCGCTGGCCAAGCCGCCAAATGATGATGATTTTTGTTTTGATCATCGATGTATATAAGTTACCTATATACAATAACTTATATACATCGATGGTTTTGATGATGTCTTCAATTTCAAAAGTAGCCGGGTAACCAGGATGACCAACCTGAATGCGCTGATAAATCACTTCCTCGTTGATAACAGTGAACAGCTGAGAAAGCCGTGCAATTTGTTTGTGTCTTTCGAAAAACAAAAACTTAATTTTGATTCAAACTTTATACTAAAAATGGCTTCGGATAAAGTGGAGAAGGAGCCGATAGACGAAGTGGAAAAGAAAGTTTTCGACTTGATCACCGCAAACGATCTCAACGGTTTAAAATCTCACATGGAGATCAATCATGTTAAGCCGGATATAACGGACGAGCATGGGATGACACCTCTCACCCACGCATGTTTCAAAGGGAATAAGGACATCGCACAGCACCTTATAGATCAGGTATCCCAACATGATGACATAATTTAAATGCCACCTTGATGCCTATAACTTACCCTAGGGTGCTGATGTCAATTTTAACAAGCACGAAAATGCGTATACGGCGCTTCATTTTGCTGCTCTTTCCGGAAATGCGGAACTTTGTCAGCTCCTCCTCGCTGCAGGAGCGAAAACCTACCATCAGAATTCCGTCGGACGGACAGCATCCCAAATGGGAGCTTTTGTCGGTAAAACACTCTTTTTACTTTACTTCAAATTTCCCTTCTCTACGCAATTTTTTGTTTCTTTTAGAAGAGAATAAGAGATTACAGCCCTGGTTGTATGGGTCCTTGAGGGTAGGGGAGGTAATTGGAGTGTCCAGGAGATGGGAGGGGAGGTGATGGAAGGGTCCATGAGGGTAGGCGAGTTGATGTGAGAGTGATGGGAACGTAAATGAGGGCAGGGGAGGTGATTGGAGTGTCCAGGAGAGTGGATGAGGTGATTGCAGAATGGTGGGAGGTGTGGGTATGTTGGGGGAGATCCATTAGAGTAGGGGAGGTGATGCGAGAGTGGTGGGAGGGTCCATGAGGGCAGAGGAGATGATGGGAGGTGTTGAATTGTTGGGAGATCCTTGTTTTGTTTTGATTTTAATGTCCGGGAGGCTAGCACTCCTTAGCCATAGGCACGATCAGACGTGGTCAAATGTCTTACACAAATATTTGAAGCGTTTCACCAAATCGTACCTCACTAAAGGTACTACTCATTGCCTCAATCCCCTGAGTTGGGAGATTGGGAATACAGCGCCGCGTTTAGAACATGAATATGACTAGAGTGGTCACCCATCCATGTTATCACCTCGGCCGACTCTGCTTAACTTCGGTGATCTAGTGGGAACCGGTGTATCAGAGTTGCTAGGACGTACCCCCTGGGAGATCCTTAAATTTAAAACTTACCCAGTAGATATAATTTGACTGGCCTGAAGGGTAATCAGGGCTGTGCTCTCTGTGCCGGCCAAATCTGCAGGTTTGCCAGTAGTCATTATTATTAGTAGTCCTAAAATTTGTTCACTATCTGACAAGAAAGACCCTTTTAGGCAGATTTAGAACCTTTTGAAATGGTTCCTAAAACAGTGACTAAAATGCCACTAATCTCTTTTCCTCTGGAAATTCACTGTACAACGTTTTAGGCCATTTGAAGAGGTGGCAACCCTGTTGCATTCAAATTCTGTCCAAATTATTGCAGGTAACCATCAATGCGTCGCCGTCATCAATAACTACATGCCAAAAAGTGAAGTCGACTATTACACTGTCAGCAGCCGACAGCCCTTCCTACCTCCCACATTATCCGGACATGTTCATAAACTAATCATGCAGGTAAAAACTCATAAAGAGCCCATCATTTGACATTAACAACCACATTCCAGGTCAACGTTCATCCCATAAAACTGGCAATTATGTGTTTCCCTTTAGTCGAAGAATTGAGTAATGTCAAATTCGTCCTTGAAATGATGAGCCAAAAGTTTATGCGAAGGGGCACAGAAAGTAATGAAGTTCTATCATTTAAACTTCATTATATCTCATCCGTTATAGGAGAAATAATGAAATGCAAGTAAGTATATAAAAAAAATTTATCCTAATTATTATAAATTCATTTTTTAGAAAAAATGATCTTCAGCCAAATAGTTGGATTGAAACGTTTATTAAGAAATTACTTAAAAATGTGAACGGAGAGAAATATCTAGAGAGCATGCTTAGGGAATGCATTCGAGAATACCCATACAGAGACTGCGGAATATTCCACCAGGTTTGATTTTTGATGTGTTTTGATGTTTATAATTTGATTTTCTAGATGATAACGTCGCTGACTGCTTTCCAAGATCCGCCGTCTGCGCTTCAGGTCGTCACGACGGCGATCAACGGTCAAAAAGGTTTTGCTAGCGAAGTCAAAGTTTGTACGACTTGCCATGAAGAGACAGAGACGAAACGTTGTGTCAAGTGTAAGCAAGTTCAGTATTGCGGACGGGAATGCCAGCGTTTTCATTGGCCGACGCATAAAAAAGAATGCAATCGAAACAGCGACGATATAGCCAATCAAGTAGAGAATGTTAAAATAGATTAAACTTTTTTTTTTTAAAGTCAATTTTTTTTTTTATTCGATGTTCGATGTTTTCTCTCTTTTGTAATGTTCGAAATTTTTAATCAATGAATTAAAATGGTACCTGATTTGAAAGTAGTTTTTATGTTTTTCATGTGTTGGCTAACATGATGAGAGTGGGCCAGTTATGTCCTGTGGGGGTTTTCCTTCCATCTTTTCTTTTTTGCATTGTTGTGTAAATTGCGTTGTTCGAGTGCCTTAAATACATTTTTTAGCGGACTTTGGTAGGAAAGAGGCTATTGAGGTGGTCATCACGGCGGCTCCCAGGCTAGAGGCCTATATATTCAAGATCAGGAAGCTCTGGGATCACGAAAATATGAGATGAGATGGGAAAATGAGATTGACGTCTCAAAACTATAAAAATGATGTGCTGCCTTGACATACTATATGGGATGGATTTTCATACAGGCAGTCATAAAAAACAACCAATGTTCTTTAATAATAATTATTAATATGTACATTACCTCTACATAATCATATTTTTTTTTATAAACCCGTAGAAAATTACCAAATGGCTGCTTGGCACTTTTCTATACAAATAACTCCTAGAATACTTTACAATAATAGAACCTATTATGTTTTCTCTTAACAATTTATTGTTTCAATACAGCTTCGCATTCTAAAATCTAATAATTCATAATTCAATATACAATAAATACATAATGGAAATCCCAAGTTCCATATCGGAATGTTTTGAATGTCATTTTGCAAAAAAAATTTTTTTATATCTACTCTACGACTACTCCTTTAATGGTGTTCTTTGAAAAAATACATAAAACGATTAGTTTCTGTCATATATTGTCACCTCTTTTGAGCAACACGACATAAAAAGCACATTTATCTTTCTAATTTACTTCTTATGTACAGACTACAGCAAAAGAAATTGAATTTTAAGCCTTTTAATTTTCTACGCAACGAATACATACATAAAGCATTTTACCAATTTTTTTTCCTTCTATTTTCTAGGCTAAAAATTATTCACATTTTACATCTAATTTTTAAACGGCGTCTGTGGCTACTGGAGTCGTCAATCTTATTTGAGCCGGATCTACTTGAATGCCGTTCATCGACATCGACCTTCCTAAAACAGTCTGATGGTCTCTCCAGGGCGTCGTTAGGATTTTCATTCTCTGCGGCAACAAAGGATAAGAAAATTTATTTTCCTTGACGGTAAGGGTTGGGGGAAATGAGAGGAAAAGAGAGTGGGAGAAGTGACGGGAGGGTGGGGCAGTGATGGGAAGGTGAGGAGTGACGTGAGGGTGGGGCAGTGATGGGGCTGTGAGGAGTGACGTGAGGGTGGGGAAGTGATGGCAGGGTGAGGGGGAGTTAAAAAAAAATTTTTACCTGTAAAAATGTTCCGGGAGTGATGATTATTTGATAAATAGCGACTGCGGGGATCATTAGGACGCTAGAGCCTGCGATGGCCCAGCCTAGGCCGTTTGCCCACGTTGGATAGACGTATTTGTCAAACGTCAATGGCTCGTAGCCCATCAATCCGTAAACAATAATAAACTAAAAAGAAATTTGTATTATCTTTGTGTTTTTTATGGAGTTACCATGAGAAACAAAGGTGCTAAAAATCGCCAACAGACTCGCCAATAAAATCCAGGGCTGAAGCCAATCATGTCTTTGATGTCGTTTGAAAACCGGTCGATTCCTGTTAAAAGGTTAGTTTATGAAGTTTGATGAAGTTATGTGAAGTTTACCGTAAATCCATGCAACGGCGATCGCTTCGAAAAGGACAGCGACTAACATGGAGTAACCGGCTGCGTATCGGTCCAATAGATTGAAGAAATAAAAACCTCCCTGAAAATTTAAATTTGGAAAAATTTGTTTGTTTGGATTATTTTTGTGAGTACCTGAGCGCATGATGCTAGACCAACGATGAAATAAAGAGTGAATAAACAGGCTACGAATATTTCTCGATTTTTTCCTATCAAAGGGAATTCGTCGCTCAATGCTGTTATTATCGCCTCTGAGCCACCAAACTGGAAAAAAATAATCATAAGGAGGTAGTGCAGGTCCTTTATAGTCAAACATCTGAAGGTATTTTTGGAGGGGGATGGTTGGGGAAATGATAAGAGGTAGATGGACCCCCAGTGAGTGAAGGTGAGGGAAGTGATGGAAGGGTGAGGGTGGTGAGTGATGGAAGGGCGAAGGAGAGTGATGGGGGATAGCGGAAGTGATTGAAGGTTGGATGAAGTGATGGGAGGTTGGAAGAAGTGATTGGAGGGTGGGAGAAGTAATGGGTAAGCGATATGAGGGTTGAGTGAAATGTGGGTGAGGGGAAAACGATGGGAGAGTAAAGATGTTTAGTTGTGTGATTAATGTTTGGGGAGGGGATTTGTGAGAAAGTCTGTAGATTCCCGAATTTTTGAGAAAGTTTTAGTTATGACTTATGAGTTTCCTCCTCGATAAGACTTTTGCTACTAAATGGGCCAATAAAGTTGATTTTTTTTCCTTTAAAGAGTAGTCAATCTTACCGAGCTATCCAAACCCAATGTGAGTAACATCATGAAAAAAATTAGCGCCCAAAAAATGGATCCGGGCATGGTGGCTATAGCTGCCGGGTACACGACAAAAACGAGTCCCGGACCTTCCTGAGCGACTTCCGCAATATTCCGACCGGTCACATGCGCCATGTAGCCGAGTACTGAAAAAATGACAAAACCTGCGACAAAGCTAGTGCACGAGTTGATCACTGACGTCAGCAAAGCATCCCTTAAAAAAGACAAATATTTTCCAAGCCATTGACCAACCAATCCACTTACTGATAGACATTATTGTGGTACTCATTATAAGAAGCATAGGCCAAAAGTACACCAAATCCTGGCCCTAAAGAGAAAAAGACTTGAGTCGCCGCATCAACCCAAACCTGAAAAATCATTTAAAATAAAATTTCAGTTTTTTTTCAAACACTTACTTCGGCTTTAGTTATAGAAGAAAAATTAGGACTGAGGTAGTATCTGATTCCATCAGCAGATCCGGGCAAAGTGATTCCTCGAATTAACAAAATAAGAAGGACAGCATACGGAAAAAGGGCTGTAAACCACACAACCTGAAAAAAACAACTTATTATTAGAAATTAAAAAGGCAGATAAAGTACCTTTCCTGATGTTGAGATTCCTTTCCAAAGACTAAAATAACAAATGAGGTATACAATGAAGAGACAAAGAGCCATGTCCCATTTTATCGTTCCTAAATCGTGTAAACCTTCGCTTTTGTGCAGTTCAAGTATTCCACGCCTGAAAAAATCGATATATATAACACCTTCAATGCTGGATTGAATGTTTAAATCTATTTTTGAGGACTTAGGAGTGCTCTGAGCAATTTTGCATGCAGCGCATTCCAATGGTATCAATATCAATAAAATCGGGCAAAAATTGTGGAAGTTTACATGAAATATTCGTAGGATGCTGATGCGAAATCGTCCGAAGGAGGTGGGACGGTTGAGATGTTTGATGTTGAGTTGAGTGTCGAGTTCAGTTCTCCGGCAGCCCAAATGTTGACGTCGAGCTGGAAATTTTGTTTGTTATTCGGTTTGGTTTGATCATATCGTGGATTGATTACGATTCTGCATTGAGGAGTGTTCCAGGGGTTGTCGCATGTCGTCCAGGGAAGCATGTTGGTGAAGGAGGCGAAGAAAAACCTTAGGGCCCAAGCGATGATCACATTGTAGTAGAAGTCGACGTAAAATGCGATCAGAACGACTGCGTAACCGATCCCTGAAAACATTTATAGAATGGTTAGGGTAAACCAGCAAAGCAGAAAAGAAATGAGGAAGTGTATACCTAATATCTTAGTATGTGGATGGGAAAAACCCCTTCCAACGAGTGGCTTTCACATCAATTGGTAAAATACCATCTTAATACATCTTTTTCGTCAATAAGGGCTCAAATTAGGGTTTTTCTTCTTAAGAAAAAAAGGGTTCACTTTCCGAAGTACGTCCAATCCTCTTCCGAATCAGATACACCTTGAATCTAGTTACCATTTGGTGATATATCATTTGAGAGTGATCCTCTCATTTTGTTATTACCGATGGAGTTCGAGAAAGAAGGCATTGTAAATAGAAGGAGGGAAAATGAAGAGAGAGGTAAAAAGTGTTTTTTCAGTCGCAAGGTATGCTATCAGGGGCACATATGTTTCCAATCGCGGATCTCATTTCTCGGAAGGAAATGAGAGCTCGTAGCCTGGGTTATTGTAGGGAAGGCAACAAGTTGAACGTACCGGGGGGTTGAAGGGACTTTCGTATTCCTTTTCCTCCGCCTCCGGACATTTATTTCTCCCTTATCTTTACCCAAGAGAACCAATAGGCCCACTTTGATCCCTCATTTTCCTACATTCGTAAAAAATTGAATTTTTATCATCCAAAACTAAAAAGTTCGTCATAATTCTTTCTGTGAAAGGTGACTTTTTTGGTTCGTAGGGTTTTCTGGGAGAGACGGTTTATCTAGGGAAAGGGGGGAAAAAATGTGAGAAGTGCATAATTCATAACTCGGTTCAGGTGGAGGTTTAAGAGTAAGCCTAGGAGCTCTCCATCTCGGACTTAACTCACTAACACCTCTAATCCGTTCTAATGTCCTCCGGCTACTTTGAGAGCTCCTACACGCCCCTTATGAATTTATAAAGTGACTCTACGACCCCTTTTAACCCTCCCACGTGGCCTTGCTCACTTTAAACTTTCAGAATTTTTTCTGAAGCGCGATAAAACGAATTTGCGAAAATCCAATAACGAGTTTTCCCCCTTCACAATGCACGCGAGTCGGTTAAAAACACTCCATTGGTTTTATTTATGAAAAGGGACAGTTGATGGCCTCTTTATAAACGAGGAATTTGGGTTAAATTTAAACCTCAAATGTCAAAGTCGCTTCTAAAACCGCATGTCCGGTTTATATGAGGAAAATAAAGCCTCGTGGTCTTATTTATGTACCTTCATCACAGTCGGCGAATTTTCTGAGCTTTTTCGAAATTGGCCTCACCGATCCTGGAGGTACTGTTGGCATAATGTTGACTTTGACCCTTATAATTGGTTAGACTTAATCGAAATATATGTTTGTTGGTACTAAAATGATGGATACTTTCACAATGAGTGGTGAGAGATCATGGCAATGATGATGAATGCTTCCCCGATGCATGATTATAACTAGGAAAATTTTTCAATGCATGATGTTTAAAATCCATGTTTGGTCCTAATTGAAATGCATGCTGAATAAAATAAAAATTATCAGTCGAAATAAAATTTAATTCAAATCGATATTATGTATTAGAGAAAACAATCTCTCTAAAATGGGTATTACCGGAATACCTTGATGGATACGTCCACAATTCACGATGCATGTACTAGCAAGCAGAATGCATTATGGATAGGTACTTTCAATGCATGATGGGAATTTTGCGATGAACAATGTGTATTAACGCAATTAACGCAAACCTACCGGTACTAGAAGAAGACGGGAGCAATCTGGAAGTTTTATAATTCGGAATGGATATTGAAGTGCGGGCAGGACAAAGGGGACAGATAAATCAAGTATTTGACTTCCTAAGGGAAATGCCGGTTAACCTAAAATTGTTTGCCGAAGTCTCCCCCACGATTTTAACGGATGTTTTGCCCAAGTTCCCTCCTCAGAGGATATTAGGATAATTAAATAGGGCAACTCGACTAACTAACTTCCCTCAAATCACACAAAAGCTGCTTTAAATTGAGGAAAAAAAATTAAAGGAAGTTAATAATAAGTACATAACTTTTCATTTCTTTTAAAAGCGATCTTTGGTGGCTGTTTAATTTTTAAGATGAATTTTTTTTTTTAGTTGTAAAAATTGGTGTCTGAAAAAGTTCACATGGATGATGAAAAATGGAAAGGGGGCCTCGAGATCATATCTCATACGTCAATATTGAAGGTGTGAAGAAAGAGGGCTCCTTCGGGATCGTTAATTTTGCCCGCTTTTTGAGGTGCATATGTTGAAAGTAAGGACATGTTTTTCAACTCACATTAAAAGGGGGGAGCCCCTTCCAGACCATTCTCATCATTTCCCAGCCCCGCAGTGCCCGATGGCCTCTCTAATGATTAATCCTTGTTGGCAAAGTGGTCGAAAAGGCCGAGGGTGAGGTCGAGGTGGGGGGTACAATATTCAAGCGATGGGGGCAGCCGGGGGAGGGGGCTGAGGGTGAGGGAACCGGAACTCCTTCCAGAACAGGAAACGAGCAGCATTTACAGCTCTTCTCTCTCTTCACCCCGAGCAACCCTTTACCCCAACGTTTTATTTCTTTTCTTGGGGGAAAAAAATCTTTGAACCTTTTTTATTGAGTCACTCCATTCGTATTAGACGCCCTCTTCAATCGAAAAATATTTAAAGGGAGCCCTTCTTTCGTAAAAGCACTTTTAAGTGATTTTTCATCCTTTCAACACATTTTTACTTACAGGGATTCAAGTAATAGTAATTTATAGCACAAGAGACACAAATTGAGTTTTCCTCAACCGAATGAATCATGAAGAATTGTGCGTCTAAAAAATGTTAAAATGTAACAACCGGTTCCTTTATTTAGCGTGTGTTATTTATCTACAATTTAAAAATTGTTACACACATATTTATCTACAATGTTAAAATACGACGAAAAAAACCAACCTTCGGATTCGGAGGTGGGAACGGTACCCCTCAGCCAACGCGTCGCACTTGCCAACAGCCAAATCGATAGGGTCTCTTATATTTGATTTAAATGTTTTTGGTAAATGGTACTTCTTGAAAAATCAAAACTTTCTTGCAAAAAGGAAACGATTGAGGAAGGAGAGAAGTTGTGCCTCAGGTTTTACAGGGGGAGATTTTTTTTGTATGTGTATGGGGTTGATGGCACAGGTGTCGCATTAGTTAGATGTATGAAAAGAACGTGAAAACTTTATAGAGTGAAGAGAAAGTCCAATTTTAGTAAGTGACAAGAATGATGCTTTGCGGGGTGGGATTTCGTTGCCCTTAAGATGATGCTTTTAGTCAAAGTCGCTCCGTTGATCCCGTGGTATTTTCTAATTTTCGCGACCCCCTTTCTCCCTCTTTAATTTAACAAAAACATGTCACAATAAACACTTTTAAGTTTTAACCTTTATTAAAAATAAATCTTCACTGAATGTCTCTGGGACGTAATGCCGTTTATCATCTAAGTTGGCGTAATTAATCTTAGAATTGTTTTATAAGTTATTTACCTTTGAAGAGTGGTACGATCCTTCCCCAACAGGTGATGGCCCCTTTTCTATGGAACTGACCAAGTGCCAGCTCCATGTAGAAAAGGGGAATTCCTCCGACGAAAAGCATGATGCAGTACGGCACCAAGAACGCTCCTGAAAATCGAAATTTTAACATATATGTAAGTCCATTTAAGGTATGTATTGCCTGTTGGGGTTTGGCGTGTTAGGCTGATAGGTTGTTGGGATGTTAGTGTGATGGGACCTGAGGGTGTTGGTGATGTAGGTGTGTTGGGGTGTTTTGATCTTAGGATGTTGGGGATGTAGGGGTGTTGAGCTATTAGGGATATTGGGGAAAATCATGAGGGGATGGGCTACCGCGTTCCGCCCTGCCAAACAAAACTCCGTAAGTAGTAGGTAGGCGTTATGTCGTGACTTTTCCGCCCGTGACTTTAGCGCCCCCCCCGTTAATCCTCCCCCGGTTTTCCGCTCACTTGGCGGGGTGGGGGTCAAGCATACCCTTTTTACCTGAAGTATTAAAATTTATTTAAAAAAAAATCGCATTATAGCATATTATGCACTGAGAGTAAAACATTAATGGTAATAAAAAATCATCCTAGATCATCGTAGACGACCTAGACAAACAAAGGGTTGCCAACTGGGGTCAGAATCATGTTCTTTGAGCTATTCAGACAACGGTTGGCAACCCTGATTGATTATTCAGAACCAGGTTGGCAGCCCTGCGTGGATCGTAACGCTGTTCTAACCCAAGTTGGTAACACCGAGTGTATTTCAAAGCGATTCTGACCCAAGTGGGCTACTCGTCGTGGATCTTTTTGCTGTTACGACAACGATTGGCAACCCTCCTACGCTCATTAAGAGATTCTTAGTTCCTACCTTGGTTATCAACCCTGCGTAATTCTTTAAGCAATAAAGACCCATGTTGGCAGACCTGCTGGGCTCTACGATATTCTGACTCAGGTTGGCAAGCCTGCGGAATCGCTATTCTGACCCAGCGCTGCTCTGTGTAGCTCTTTATGCCGTTACGACAACCCGAAATTCGGACATCTTTTTCTTTGTATATCGATACCAACATTAAATTATTTTTCCAGAACTGCGTAAAATTTGTTAGATTATTTCAAATATTATGCTAATTTAGTAGATTAAGAAGAATTAAAAAGGGAATTGGTCCCTTTCATACCTGACAAAAAAAATCTACCTAAAGCGAGCGCAAAAGTCACGATAAAGGTGCCGAGCGCAAAAGTCACGGGCGGAAAAGTCACGTAACCGTTTATACTTTATAACGGGTTCTTTCGAGGTAGTGGGGGTTGTTTTCTTGGAGTGGGAAGAGGAGTGTGGCTTTATTTTTGTTTATTTTCTGAATATTTAATCCTGCAAAGCTTGAAGACTATTCGGGTTTACCCTATATTAAACGCCGTATTTAATCGGTTTAAGTTCTTAAAAGGCTCGTCTATTTGAGGGACATTAAAGGTGTAATTTATGATGAAAACAAGTGGCGTTATGGGTACATAATTTTCACAAGAGGGCCTCGATAAAGGAAGGCGAGAGGGGGAAATTTAATTCCAAATTACCCGACCTAAATCATGACGGATAGTCGGGTGTGTATAATGGATTGTGAAGTTCAAAATATTCAAAACGTTTATTGAGGGGCCCTGGGAACAAGAGAAACGCATAAATGTCATAAAGTCGTAGACGTTGAAGTAGTACGAGGGATATCAATCATGTCGAGAAAGGCGAAAGAGGAAAAAAAGTGAAGGGCGACATGAGTCGACACTCAACAGGTGGAGTGGACCTGTTGAGTCGGAAAGCGAGTTAAGAATATCAAGTAGAGTAGTTCTCTTCAAGACCACTTCCAACTTTATAGCCCTAGCGTAAAATCCCAAACCCCACTTAAATACGAATTTAAATGATCACGAAAAGTGCGAAAAGCTTTTCCGGGTCGTTTCAAGAGAAATCGTGACCGACAAGGACCAAAATTTTCAAAAGTTTTAGCTCGTGGTCAATATGTTGAAAGCCTCTACTTTGTCATTAAAATGTAGCATTTTTCATCTTTCATTTCATTTCATCACAAAAATACTTTCCTAATCGCCCAATCGAAAAGAACGTCCCGGACACTCTTCAATCGCTTACGTCTGAATAAAAAAGAATAAAAATTGTAGGGAAGGGAGTCTTTCTTTCCCTCTTTAGCCTCATTTTCCTCTACCCCACCTTTTAAGCGTGAACGCTTTCTCCCACCCTGCTTTGTTAGCCACACATTTTCTATCGCCACACATCGTTCTATCCGAGACGATAGAACGAAAAATGTCAATGGACAAGAAAATTGGGGCGTTTGGGAACTTTTAAACACTCAAGCACTACAAAAAGTCTGGCCCGGTCTAGTAGTTGGAGGAGGCTCCCAAAATTGGAACTTTCTCAAAAAGCGAGTTCCTCCCTCCTCACCACTCCACTCACTAAAATAGCCATTACCCATATCCCTAAATCATCCCCCCCTTCCTTAGTTAGGACTTACCTTAAGCCTACAATCTTCTACCATCACCTTCTCTACTATCCTGAACCCTCCCCTACCCTCCCCCCAGCTTCCTCCACTCTCCCATCACCTCCTCAATCCTCCTGGGAGTTTCCCCTCCACCCCCACTCAACCGAACCAGGGTTGGGGAGGTTATAGGGGGGGCAGAGTTGGGAGCATTCATATTCATAAAAATGAATATTAATAAATTCACAAGGCTAAAACATATGAATATGGATATGATTACTGGTAAGAATGAATAATAATAATAATAATAAGTATTCATAAATCTAAGAAATTCATAGGTTTTGAGTCTGAATTTCTAGAAATTCATTAATAAAGTTATGAATTTGACTAAAATTTATATTTTTAACTTTCTCTAAGAGAAGTTATTGTGATACTGTCGGTATCGGGTTTTTGGGTAATGGTCTTCCAGACCCCCTGGCCCCCTCTATCTAATCCACTTCCATGTGTAAATCACATTAATCCTATAATAAATCGAATTTTTTCTCACAGGAAATGAAGGTTTGTAAACTTAATTTTTCAAAAAAGCAATATTTTTTTTTGTTCTCTGTCATTCTTTCTTCCCCTCGTCTTTTTCATGGTGGAAAAAACTAATTTAAAACGCAATAAATTAGCACTTCTTCCGTGGCACGTCTTGAATTCCTTGATGTAATTTTACAGTCAAGAGTAAACGCCGCGATTTCAACGACTGGAAGGTTTAAAAAAGTTGATCCGAAACAAGAATTTTAAAAAAATTTAAAATATCCCTAAATTGTGTAAATGATTTTGTTGAGAATGTCTAAACTAAAGATAAGAGGAGACAAAGTGTTTAAAGGCAATTACATGTCGCGTCGTCCCTAGAAAGAGGATCTGCATTGTTCCAGGATGGGGAGATAGAGCGTTTAAGAAGGAGAGAGTGATTTCTGAGAGGATCAGTCCAATTACAATGGGAGCCGGGAGGGAAATCGGCTCCTCTTCGCCTCCCACAAGGGACTTCACTTTAATTGATGCGACCTCCCTCAATAATCCTCTTCGGTTCCCCAGAGCTCTTTACAAGCTCAGACCTACTTAACTCCTACACGTCATTTCATCCCCCACAAAGATCCTTTTCTCTCCTATCCGTTCGACTCTTTAATTTTATTTGCTTTCCACTGAATCGTTCTGAAATCTCTTTTGAAATCACAAAACTTTTTCGGATAAACGAGCGGTCAGGCTCTAAATAACGAGCTGAGCGATCGGTGTTGATGGGTGGTTAGTAAAGCATGATAGGTAGGTACAGCTAATGATAGGTAGGTACAGCATGATGGGTAATATGGCACACCATGATGAGTCGAATTTGAACCCATTTTGTGTCCATAATTTGGAAGTGATTCTTTAAAAACTAGATAAAATGACTCTCAGGATTTTTTTGCCTTTTATAATAGAGTTTTCAGTTTGTTATTTTGTCATTTACGGTTCGAATATGAAAACAAAAGCTGTCAGGAGCTCATAATCGTTTCATTTAAAAAACCAATTAAGAGATATTGTTGGGGAAAAAAAGGTAAATTTTAAAATAGGATTCTGTGGAGTAATTGTTCCGGCTATCTCGGCCAGTAATAAGATTTGAGAAAAGGGTTGATGTAAAGGGGTTGGATGTTTAAGAGGGTAGGTGTCACTCGCTAATTTCATTGCACGCCCACGAGGCCACTTTAAGGGCGAAACGTTCCCTCCGAACCCCCCTTGACGCTTTGACGCCAATTTCCCCGAAGGCGACGAGCGAGCTCCGTTATTACCGGAGGGTAATTTAATACTCCCGCTATTGAGGCGGCTCGTCCCCGTTCTCTGTCCGTCATATTTAGCCAAGGAAAGCAAATTATTAATTGTTTTAACTACCTCAATCTCATCCCCATCACTCCGCTCGTTATCCAGAACATGATCCAGCCAACCCCTAAAGTTTTGTGATTTCGAGTAGGATTTCAATGCGATTGTCGGGGTAGGAAATAAAATTAGAGAGTTGAGATGATAGAGGAATGTATCTCCTTGAGGGATCAAATGAGGTGTGCTAATGATGGTTAGTGTACCTCATCTGACAATTTTCGGAAATTCGTATTTTGGCTTTTAAAATTTTTTCCCAGTCGTGTTTACGGAACGCGCAATGACCTTATGCGTATTGGTCTTTTTTGGCCTTCCTGGAAAGACAAAAGTGCAAAGAATTAATCAAGCCAGATTTTGAACTCTTTTTGACGTGAAAAGATCCTTTTTAGCCAGATTTTGATCCTTGTTTTGACAAGTGAAGAGCCATTTCGGAGAGATTTCGTATTGTGAGGTTTCCTAACTGGCCGAGCACCCTTGGTATGGTCCCTAGAAGTCGGAGGCTTCGTCCCTACCCAGAACATCGGGAAAATCCGAGAGTAGCCAAGGCCTGGACGAAATAATAAACAACATCAAAAGAAAACAGGGCCTTGGGCAATGGTCTCGGAAAATTAAACAGGAACATGGACGAAGACCGAAGATTTTCCGAAGTGGGGGCCAACCTACAAAACCGCCTGAGGGCAAGGGGCTCGTGGCCAGTCGCCTGTCCAGCGATTCCCAGGTCGAGAAGGTCTTAGCCGTCGAAAAGGTAAGAGTTTTCAAGTCACCGAGTAGGTCTAGTGGGTTTCCTTGTTGGAGAATGTCACAAAAATATTATTATTTCATTGGGATTATGGTTATTATTTAATAAAGTTAATTAGCAAGAATTATAATGTGTAATTATAACTAAAGAAATAGTAAATACAAGGTTGTCAGGGACAAGAGAGTGTTCTTATTCCCTATATCCTTTAATCCCCAAATTTTCCATATCCCAATTCCAAGTCCCTTTTAAAAACCCTTACAGTATATATTGATTAATAACCCTTTTCATCCTGATTTTGACCAATTTTAATAAGAAAAGGCACTTTTCAGGCAGTTCTTGTCCATTGTTGACAAGAAAAGATACTTTTCAGACAGATATTGACCTTTTTCAGAATAGAGAATACCCCTTCGGACTGATTTTGCACCTTCTTTGAGAGTATTTGCAGGTAAAAATGAAAAGCCTTAGTGTACGCAAAATGAAAAATTTCATCTGGCTAGAGCGGGCGTCCATAACCTTACTCCCGGAGAAAAGAAACCTGTTGATGAGGTGTAACGCCTTGCTCCCCTTAACTTTTTCGGAAGTCGTCACCTTACTCCCAATACCCTCCACTGTGGTATATCGGCTTACTCCCGGCACTATCCCCACTCTTATGAATTTTCCGACTTCCGGGATTTAAATTCCAGCAGTGCAATTCGTGATTTCAATAATGAACCGTGACAATACAATTACGACCGAAAATGCAGAAGACTCCCCTATCATTTACAGCATTTGCATAGAAGTATAGCAATTTTACGAGAACAGCGTGCCATAGCACTCGATGCTATGAACATGTGGTTCAGGGAGAATAGCATGAAAATAAACCCGAGCAAATCTGAGAAATTAAGTGTAGTTTTGAAGGGGTCAAAAAAGGAATCATAAAAAATTTTGGGGCTGCATATTGATTCGAGCCTCAAATGGGACGTCCATATAGATTGTATATTGGGAATATTAGCCAGTGTTTGTAACCTAATGTATAAATTGAGGGATACGACCTCCCTGGAAGTTCGAAAAATTCTGTAGTACATGTTTCAATCTCAACTCAAGTATGGGCTCCTTATGTGGGGTAACTCAAGTAAGATCCATGATGTGCTATGGTTACAGATGTATCAGAATCATGCTACATAAGAATTATTGATTAATTAATTAGAAAGGAATGAAATTTCCTTAAGCCAATATTTGTCAATTGTCTCCCAAAAACTTCGACCTCACTTTTACACTTTTTTATTTATTTATTATTATTTTAATTGACGAATGAAATCACAAATTTTTAACCACACCTATTCTTGATTGCAGTCAGTCTGTAAGTGAGAAGGGAAATTTGTGATTTGAAAACTGTTGGTCCACTCTAGTTGGCACATCCTGTACATTTATAATAAATTTATTTTATTTCATTTTTATTGTTAATTCCCTTCACTGTTTTTTTAGGTAGATTTCTTTCAGAAAATCTACCTATTGCAATGGGGGCAGTAGTCTCAGATTCAAAAATTTTTGTGATAGGTTTTCATTTCAGACCCCCTGGACCCCCAAACCACCCTCAACTCAAAAGTTTATATATATATATATATATATATATATGTATATATATATATATATATATATATATATATATATATATATATATATATATATATATATATATATATATATATATATATATATATATATATATATATATATATATATATATGTATATATTCGCACGATAACTTGAGTAATTTTTACTTGACGACCATGAAATTCGGTATTTAGGGCTTTTAAAATAATAGAATTTATGAGTTCGTTAACGGCTGAAATCGGACCAGCGGTTTTGGTACTTTACTTAGGGCCTAACCTGCGAATCTCGCAAACCGTTCATCCAATCGCTTTCAAACTTAAAAGTGATGTTATGGGGATGGCTAAGAAAGATTTAAAGTTGGTTTGGATCAGCTGGGTGCAATAGATTTGAACCTAGGTAAAAACGAATTTTTTTGAATTTTTACCGGGAAACAGATGATTTTTTTTTTCTTCGAATTATAGAATGTTCTAGATCTAACCATCTGAAAGAAATCTACCTCTTTAGTCCTGCTGCCGCGGGACTCATTTTTTTTTTTAATTAATTTTAAATAACGATGACATATGCTATTGTATTGACAAAATTAGGCATTGAACATAACGCAAAAATTTAGTAAAGGTAAAAGTAGGAAATCCCAGAACTCAGTTTATTACGCTCCTCGTAAAAATGTCCTTCCAGAAATGGATAAAGAGTTTGAGATGGAGGAACTATTGGTTGTGCTAGGCAAGTGTCAGCATGGCAAAAACCCGGGCCCCGACCGAATACCATATGATGTTATATGAATGCGTCTCCCACTTTCCTTGAGAAGTTGTTGTCCTTTTTTAATTATGTGTACAAGTCGGGTGCTGCTCCAAGTGCTTTTAAGAAATCCCTCATCTTTCCATTATATAAAAAAGGAGACAAAGATGCAATTAGTAATTATCGTGGGATATCTTGCACTAACACTCATAGTAAATTATATGAAGGCTTACTATATCAGAGATTATCTGAATGGGATTAAATGTTCTTAATGAGTTTCAAGCAGGTTTTCGCCCAGGTTACAGTACTATCGATAATCTCTTTGTTTTAATTAATCTAGTAAAGCTTAGGTTAGCTACTAAGAGGCAAAAAGTGTATGCATTTTTTATTGATTTAGCTGTAGCGTTTAATTCTGTGGGCAGGTCTATACTCTTCTTCAAGCTGAATGAAATGGGCGTTTCTGATAACATATTGATGAGTGTTAAGGCTCTTTTGACAGGCACTAAGGGGGTTGTCTGGGGTAAGGAAGGAGTGACAAACGAATTTGCAATTAATTCGGGCGTGAAGCAAGGAGCGTTATCATCACCTTTACTTTTTGCTCTCTTTTTAAATGAAATAATCGACAGCCTAGATGGTGGTGTTTCCGCTCGTGTCTCAAAGATAAAACTCCTGGCTTACGCCGATGACTTAGTGGTCCTGGCACAAAGTCCTCAATCTTTACAAATAATGATTAGAGCCATAGAAAGATTTCTCGATTCTGCTAACTTGCGCATAAACCTGGACAAGTCAAAAATATTAGTTTTTAGAAATGGTGGCAAAAGGGCAAAAAATGAGAAATGGATTATGAATGGACAGCCTATTGAAGTGATTAATGAATATAAGTATTTAGGTGTTGTCTTGTCATCCAAATTAGATCCGTGATTCGATCAGTAATCTGCTACGATGCACAGGTATGGGGCTGCTTATCCTACGAGGCCGTGGAGAGGACATTTAGATTTTTTCTTAAGAAAATATGTACTACACCTTCCATCTTGGACACCGACAGCATTCTTACATCTAGAGACATGTTCAGAAACAGTCCACATTTACACCTGTAAGCTTTTTTTCAAATACATGACTAAAATCGCAGAAATGGGTCCGGATCGATATATAAAAATAATTGCTCTTGTCTATGCTGAGAAAAAAGTAGGTTGGGCTTCGGATTTGAATGAATTGGCGAACATCTGTGAGCTTAGTCTTGAGTTCAATTCTCAGAATATTAAGACCTTAATCGAAAAGTTCCAACACATTCACTCATTCACATTCACTCTCCAGTCTTTCTATAACACCAAATTCGACTTATTTGTTTCTAACACCGATCGTTACACTATTTATAGAAATTTAAATTTTACCTCCATTGAAACCAGCTACATCAAAGTTGTCTCCTCGCATATGGTCAGTCTCATTGCTAGGGTCAGAGGGGATCTTTTAGGATTCTGTCCACCAGACTCAAATACGATGTCTACATGCCCGATTTGCTTCTCTCCCGATAGTGTAGACGATTTGCATCATTTTTTGGCGCTTTGCACTAAGCTTGCAGAAATCCGAAAGGAGTGTCTTGGTTATCCCTTACTTTCCGAGCAATGCTTTATTGATCTTCTCAATGGCTCTTCCTGGGTGAGCCTGTACAGGTACACTGAGAGGGGGCTAAAATTAAGGAATAAAATGGTAGCCTTAAAATTCTTGTAGTATTTTCTGTACCTCTTTAACAATGTATTTCTTAGTTATCTATTTTTTGTAATAAATAAAAACCTCTCTTGTACTTACTCCTCCCCCCCTCTAATGATCTTATAGGTCACGAGGTATGTCTTGTTGGGTATTACATGTATTATATATGTTATATTAAAAGAAAAAAAATTGTAAGAAGGATTTATTTTATTTTCGTTTATGATTTGTAAAAAGTTTGTATTTTTCTTTGTAATTACTCAATAAAGACTTTATTATTATTATTATTATTAAAAGTATGAAATGAAACTGAACACTACTGGTCCACTCGGGAGCAAGGCGATACATTGGGGAAAATAACCCGGGAGCAAGGTTGTACGCCCACGCCCTCCCAAACTCACAAAAAGGCGAGGAGTAAGGCGTAGGAAAAAAAGAGGCGCGGGAGCAAGGTGATGAACTCCCGCTAGAGCAATCAGCAATGCATGGGAAGGGCGAAATTGTGAAGCTTTCAAAGTTAACCCACAGCCTCAGCAATAATAAATTTTATTTTATTTACTTATTTATTTTAAAGAAAAATCAACTTTTTTTGTAATAATAAAAAATTCCTGAGGAAATTTTCTTACTTAAAGCACGAGTAATCTAAATGATAATGTCATTTCGTGAATTTTCGGGCTTTTCGTATAATAAAAAAACTCCATAAACCGGTTTATTAAAAAGTTTGAAAATTTAAGCACGTAAGTTACAAAAGCATATCTTTTAAAGCGGAAAGGGCAAAAAAACAAGAGTTTCCCTATTTGGGGAAATAAGATAATTGTTTGCCGTCCTTTCGGTTTATATTGCCATGAAGTTATTATTACTTTTCCAATTTCCTTTTCGCTTTTCTTTCTCACAAAACAAAACGTAATAAAAAAACTCTCAGATCTAGGTATTTAGATGAGTTTTGATCGAAACCGTAGGTTCTTGATTGATAATCAAGAGTAGAGAAAAAATTTCTTTTAATTTTTTGAAAAGAAAAAAAAACTCGATTTCCTGAATTTAATAATAAAATTTTTTCTCTCTCTTCTTTTTATGTGCAAAAGGATCTCCGGTAATCTGGGCAAACAATTAGTTTTGGTTCTGTAGGTTGACTTAGGGTCGGATATTGGATTGCGAGTTTATAAAGGTGTTCATCTCTAATCCGGAAACCTTGCCTTGGGGTTTCTCTTATTTCCGGCATGCCCACACCATAGCCCCCCCCCCCGGCCACCATGTCACGATGTCGTCAACCGATTATTAATTAAAAAACCAAAATTTAAAAAAAATCGATATGTACTAGGAAAGCATTCATTTTTGACCCGAAATTTTGCATTTTTTGACATCATCGAAATTGTTTTTCCACTAGGTACTTTTAGATTTTTTGGAAGTAAAAACATTATTTTCGACCTCACTAAAACCCTATTTTTGGATCGAAAATATTCATTTTTTGTTTCAATTAACGTATGGTTTTTTTTCCTATTCTGAGGGAGGAAATGCGAATCGGAAGTAATTTTTGGGAATCAAAAACCTTTTTTTCGAACTCACCTAAAGTTTCTTCACTATTTTGACCCGAAAATTTTCATTTTTAGTTTTCACCAAAATGTGGTTTTTACCTATTTTGAACTTGGGAATGTGAATTTGAAATCATTTTTAGGATTTAATAACATTTTTTTGACCTTATATAAGGGGGAACCACTTTTTTGACCCGAAAAATTTCATTTTTAGTTTTGAGACAAAAATCTAGATTTTGACTATGTATTTCTACGTTGAGAAATACCCATCTTAGGTAATTTATGGGATTTACCTAAAAACACTTTTTTCGACTTCATCTAAGGAAAAAAAAAAGTAGTTTGAATAGTGATCAATAGACTAAAATGTCAATATGTCAAAAGAATTTTGTGGTATCACAGGGTTGCCAGATTGTGCCTTAAATATTAGCACAGTTTGAGATAAATCGCCCAAACTGGTTACACTGCGTTATTTTATATAAGAATTGTGTAAAGAACTCAATAAAATATAAAAAGGCACACGTCTCGGAAGTTTTATTTTGATAAACACTTTGAAGTCCAAAACCCCAAAACCCTGGGATCGATGTCATTCCTAAAAATTGACTGGCCAAGGTGAAATCTACATCCTATCACAAGTTGCAATTTTATTTGTGTAGTTTTTTGAAAAAGAAAGAGGAAAACCATAGGACATATTCCTCTTATAGGAAAACAATAGAAGAAATCAAATGTGCTCAACACAAATGCAGTCTTAGAAAGTAAAACTTCAACCCAGATTATCACAAGTACGAATGTGCTCAACTCAAATCCACCCATTAAAATAACCCAAAATCGATTTTTTATAAGCCAATGAATATTTTAACTCAGTATAAGTGCGCTCAGCGTTCAGGAATGTGCAAGTTATTTATTGGCAGTCTACCAATAAATTTAAAAAAAATTGCTTAATCCTTGGACGTGATAGTGATCGAGTAATTTAGTTGATTTTTTTTTTTTATTACTTTACATTGCGTGGGTTTAAATGAACTCCCCTACTTTCATATTTCAAGGTTTAAAAAAAAGTTTGCTATCCCAAACCGGATTTTTTTTTTCCGTTTCAAAGGATTTTGAATGGTCGTTTGGACGAAAATTACGAGAAAATGGGTGTTTCTGATAAATCTATGGAGATTATGTTTACTTGAAGGGTTTATAAAAATGTTGGGAGTGAAGGGGGTCCTGAGTAGGGGGAGGGAAATTACCCCGGGTAAAGTTAAATTGAATCTTTCCCGGGCCGTATAAAGTGAAGCCAATAAGAGAAGATCCCCCCCCCCTTTTTAAAGGAAACCTTGTAAAAATTATTTGTCGCTTCTATACGAAGCCGAAAATTAAATTTTAGGATTGGTGGAAATATTGAAAAGAGTAAAATTAAGGCTTCGTTAGATATGTAAAGATGAGGTAATATAGGTTTTTGAAGTTTAAATTTCTCAAAAATTCCGTAAAAAAATAGGCCTAAAAGTGTCATAATCTCAATTTGTTGGTTTTACGGGGAAGTTCACGAAATTACGAAATGGGTAGATCCCATCGCCTTCATAACATGACTTTTCTATTAGGTATATAGGTTTTGTAACAACACTGTGCTGAGAGACTTAATTGAACCTGTTAGAAGGGGAGGGGGAGATTCTAAATTAAAATGAAAATTTGTCTAAATTAAGCGCGAACGCTGTTGTCGTTGAATGAGCCGGAAATTACCGGGTAATTCATTAAACGTTTATGAAAGGTTCGAAAAATAAGGTTTTACCTCCTCCATTTTTGTAGCAGAGATACGGGAACCTCCAGACGTTTGCGAGGTCGACGGCGAACCCGATGACCGAAAGGAGGAAATCCACTTTGCCGGACCATGTCTCCCGTTGGTCGACCGTCGACACCGGCTCTCCCACCTCCATCACCCCCGCACCCTGAAATAGAAAATTTTCAATTACACATTAACACGTCTCATTCTCCTTCCTAATCCTTACCTAGACATTAACATAGATATTTTTTATTCAAAGCACTTTTTCATTTCAAAATTATTTATAATTTTTTTCCTGTTCACAACAGCAAAACAAGTTTTTTTTATTATTGAAACCGGCCATTATGATATCTAGTACTTAGTCGACTTTGCCCAACCTTTTCAGCAGAATCATATAAGTAAATGTCGAAATTTCGTAGCACTTTATTTTTATTGAATTTCGGAAGGACATAGGCGGTTCAGGTGCTCAGATCTTCTGATGCTTAGGGTCTAGGGCCTAGGATTCCCGGACGGTTCGTACGGTCCATTGTCCATTGGCTTGGTGATCGTACAATCCGTCCGGGTTAATTGCACGAAACGTCCGCCTTCAGTCGATCCAGGTATGCCATAGTACGAACTGTCCGTTTACCAGCCGCCTGAGGGCAAGGAGCTCGTGGCCAGTCGCCTGTCCAGCGATTCCCAGGTCGAGAAGGTCCTAGCCGTCGAAAAGGTAAGAGTTTTCAAGTCACCGAGTAGGTCTAGTGGGTTTCCTTGTTGGAGAATGTCACAAAAATATTATTATTTCATTGGGATTATGGTTATTATTTAATCAAGTTAATTAGCAAGAATTATAATGTGTAATTATAACTAAAGAAATAGTATATATAAGGTTGTCAGGGTCAAGTAAGTGTTATTATCCCCTTTATCCCTTATCCCCAAAATTACCTTATCCCAATTCCCAGTCCCTTTTAAAAACCCTTACACTATTTAGCTCATTCCACTGTTTGGTCGAACTCACCATTATTTATCATTAGATGCTAAGTTATTAAGTTGGTCGAATTTACATAAGTCCGGCCAAAAATATACGAAAATTTGCCAATTGCTACTTTTAATAAGGGAGGTGTACATTTTTAATCCCCCATAGTGTATCCAACCAGATTTTTTTATTTTTTTATTTTTTTTTAATTTTTTTTTATTATTTTTTATTTTTTATTTTAAGAAACAACTTTTTGTGCTGAGCACTATCGCTGTGGGCAAGAAACAATAAATTTATATACACTTTTTAAACCCAAGCTGTGTCTAACAGTCTTATGCTCAGATATCCAACCAGAAATGGTAGAGCTTTTCTTTTTAATTGTCTTTTTAGAAGACCGATTTTCAAGATCGCATATCTGGATAACGGATCAACTTATTGAAAAATAGTAATTAAGGTATTTTGTACAAAATTTAGTCAGCTTTAATTTTTAACGAGGCTAGGATGAATTAAGATATGGACGAAAAACAAAAATTTTAACATTTAACACCCCTCCCCCTCCTCCTTTATCTCAGGGCTTAGGAGTTAATTTGATACTTAATTGGTTACTTAATTTGATATGTCACACTAGTCCAAACTAGTTCTAGGTATGTACGTACTAGGACTACCAGGACGGAAGTTCTACCCCCTACCACTGCTCTCATAGTGTCCTCCGCTTGGGAAGCCCGAAGGACTCGCCCTGCCTAGGACTGCAAGATTGTTATCGAAAAGCCTACGAATAGATATTAAATTATTATTATACGGATATTAAATTGAAACAATGGGAAGCAATGAGGGTTTTCATTGAAAACTTTTCAGAGGGCTAGTTTTGGTGGTAGTGCAACAAGGAAGGACATTGTCGGGTCCAATGTGCGAGAGGCTTTAGAAAGCTTCGATCTTAAGCACAAACCGCCGACCCGATTTCAGTTTCACCTAAATTTATGTGAGTCTCAGACTGTTCTGATCGTACATTGACCTTTGAGCTAGATGAAGACATCAAAGACGATGACCTCAATAGCTTTGCTTCCTTCGAAAATTCACCGAAAACGTTTTACGCACCAATACGTCAGAATTAAGGTAAAAGAGATAATAATGGTAATAAAGGTGGGAAATATAGATGATATCCTGCTTTTCTAATTTCTGGGGAACCAGGGGCGATGGAAGGTGACGATTTTGAGATGCCATTGCGAGAAGATGAATTTTAAAAGTTCCCTCGGGGCCTCCTCCATGACGAAACCCTCTACTATGATGCACTTGACTTGATTTCCTCACTCTTAAGGAGTGGGGAAAACGATTATTTTGTTAAAATAGAAATGTAAGTTTAAAAACTGAACAGTGAATACTTTTTAGTTAAATCAGCTATGAAGGAACACTTAACAGTTGGTTGAGCTGTTAAACGTTGCTCTAAAAAAGAGTCATTAGAGTTAAAAGATTCAAGAATTACCTCTCACGTAAATTGGGACCGGGAGGGGAATTGCGCGGGTCAGTTCTAAGCGTCTCGAATCCAGGCGTACGAGTCGACGACGATCTTGAAACTGATTCTTTTGCATATCGTTGGAAACTGTTGCTAAGCTATTGCTCAATAAATACAACCTTCGTCGAGTAGGGCACGCACTAAGCCCCACCATTCATGACTTTATTTTTAATTCCCTCGTGTGTGTCCATCCGTGAAGAGAGAGAGAGAGGTGAAAACTGAAGTGCTTTTCGGATTTTCTTTTAAATGCCACTGAATAAAGATGTGTGAAAAACGAATGTTTTATTCATTCTCGACTCCGTACCTATGTTAATCTGCGATATCGGGGGTGGTCATTTATGGCCCACAGGGATCTTTTATTCCCGGAGAGGGATTCAAAAAAGGTTTCGACAAAACGTTTTGACAATAGGCTTTAATAATCTCTTTGTACACTTATTTCCAAAGACGTAGGGGCCACTATAACCAACGGAAGTTTCAGCTTACTCCGTCGAGTAAAACGATCATCTCACCAAAGAAGCATTCGGACCTCATAATTCAGAATCTTTCATATCAGCTGAATGTTCTCGTGAAAGTGGAAATTTGGAAAAACAAAAGTTAAAATTTTGAAGTTTACACTTACGAATAAAAGATCTATAATTTCATTTTTAAAGATCTTTTTGTGACAACGGAATTTTATTCATCGTAAACAACAAAGAATGAAATTATACGAAGCTACTATTCGTAAGTGTAGAGAGTCCATGGACAGAATTTAGAAACAATGACAATATTAATGAAATATAATACATGATTAGTGAGGGAATAAAATATGGAGGGTATAACCACACATATTTTACACATAATAATTATAATCATTTGTTGTCGTCTGTGGTGGAGTGCCACTCATCGTGAAAAAATGTTTTGTCTCTCCACAAAAGGAATAAGAAAATTTCGATTCCAAAACTTCTTATTTAGTGGACTACCGGTTTCGATATTACAATATCATCATCTGGTCCATGTAATGCTATAATATGTGAATTTAGCATTAATTGAAAAAAATCCGCTAAAACTTGTCTGGGACAATAAATGAAAAAATTGGATTTTTTAATTTTCTAAGGGTCAAGAAAATTAAAAAATCCAATTTTTCCATTTATTTTCCCAGACAAGTTTTTTCAATTAATGCTAAATTCACATATTATAGCATTACATGGACCAGATGATGATATTGTAATATCGAAACCGGTAGTCCACTAAATAAAGAAGTTTTGGAATCGAAATTTTCTTTTTCCTTTTGTGGAGAGACAAACATTTTTTCACGATATATGATACATATAAGTTATAACCAACAATAGGGAGTTTTAACAACTCTTTTTTCGGGATACTCCTAACAGGTAGATTAGGCAAAGCCTTCCCGTGTGATTCAGCAACGTAAACAAAAATAAAAAACAAAGAGGGAAAACCTTCTACTTATGTAACCTAAACGTTTTCCCATTGAAACGGGTATACCGAAACATCTCTTTGAATTCCGGAGGCATTTGCCATTTCGCGGTCAGTTATCAGGAATGTATCGATTGACGTGCTTGAGACGATTTAAACTTTAAAATTACCAATTTTTTTCGGAGACAAAGGCCACAGCATGAATAATTAATCTAAAAAATGAAAAATAATATCAGTTTTAGGTAGATTTTTTACTCTCTTTCATTATGTATTCTTTTTCAGAATGCAAATTAATTATCCAAAGGGAAATGAGTTTTTCTTATCTTTATTCCCGCTTTTATTCCGAATCCAGCTGTTCCGCATGTAAAAAAAAATTTGCGTATTTTTCAATAAAATTTATTTATTTAATTTAATAACCGAAATGATTCGTTTCAATTTTAACTTTTTTTTAGAATAAAAAGTAAGTTTATGACCCAAAAACCTTGAAAACGACCTTGAGACTAGAAACGGAAAACGATTATTAGCGACGTATATTTTAGTTTCCTGTTCATCACTGATTTAAAAACTTTATTATGTATGATTCCATGGACCCATAATAATATTGAACTCGTCTTAATCTAGCTATAGAGAAAAGGCCAACTTGATAAAAAGAAAGCTCAAGGAGGAGGGAGGGGTTAACGCACAAAACTTTCTATTTTTTCGTCTATATCTCGAAAACTGCGTCCTAACTCCTAGCTACATGACTACTTAGGTAAATAAAAATTAAAACTGATAGGTATTTGCAACAAAAATGTATTTATTCATTTAATCGAGTATCTCTAACCGTTATGGGAGTATCAAGGGTTAAAACTTGAAAGTTTGTAAAGTTTCAAAAAACCGCTTTTGGGAAGTATTTTCCCGAAACATTGGTAAAAGTCTTTTCACATTTGAGTCAATTGAAGAAGGCCAGTGTGGGCGTGTTGCAGAGGACATGTGTGGGAGGAATATTGTGGAAGAGCATTTCGGTCTGGTCTTTCGGTAGGGGGGGGGGGGCTCTTGTGACAGGAGTACCTGCCTATGTCAGACTCGTGTCATTTACCCATCATTTACACCGCGCCTCTCAAACCACTCGCAGTCATTTGCAGAGTATAAAGAGAGGATCCCCCCCCCACCGAGGACAATATAATGCGTGTCACCCTCCCCCCCCCTCCCGAAAACAACATTCGACTTCTCTGACCTCCAATCAGTATTGACCACTTTGTTTTTTTAAAGTACGAGTTACGACCCATTTCATCATCTAAAAACGAACTTTTCTACCTTCAAAAATTATCTGACAAAAAAATTTAGGCAATTGAGGCCTAATAGTGACTTTCTTTATAATCTCTTGTCCCTACGAGATAAATGAACCGTGTAAAGATTTTACGCTCTGCTTGCCCAACGGTTAACCTCTCGTTAAACGGTAAAGATTTCTTTCAATTTTCTCTCCCTTCTTGAGTGGATTATTTTAAGCAAATAAAATCGCAATGTTTTGACATAAAGCGCATAAATTACCATAATTAAGCCAGTTAAAAAGGACTTGGAGTTTTCCATTCAAGCTTAGGCGGACATGGAAGACGGGAGATTATTTTCATTGTTCGAAAAGTTATATGGACGATATCACTGTTTCAACAGATAAACGTCTCAACTTCATACAACTTCGAGAAAAAAAAAGCTCAAAAATAAGCTCAATATTTGGCAAAATAATAAACCATTGTATAAAATTTAATGTTTTGTTTTTTCTTTTTTTTTAACAGGAAAAGAGGAAAAGCAAGTCGAAGGAGCGAGCAAGCCTAAAAAGCCTTTACAAGAAGAATTTCCCAAGCAATCATTTACGAAGCTGCGAGAAGAATTTACGTCATTGTAATTTATTTTTTCGTGATTAAATACATAGGTTTATGTTGGCAAAACTGTTTCGTGGTTGGAAGGTAGGTAACATGCATTCCTGATTTTTCTAAGAATTTTTAACTTCCTTGATATTTCAATTAGAAAGTTATCGATGGTGCCCGCTCCAGACAAGTAGGTAACATACTTGGAAAGGTATAGCCAATAAGACAAAAGCGTAAGCTTATTGAAAAGACGAGGAATGAAGACGAAGAAAATTGAAGGGGAAAAGAAAATTATATTGAGCAGCCTTACGATTTTCCCTCTTTTGTTCTCAATCAGAAAAAAAATCTAAATCTTGAGTAAATGCTTTTATTTACTGTTTGGAGAGGTTGGAAAATTTTAATAAAAATTAACTAAAACAGGATATAGGGGCGTCATGAGTTTAGGCAAATTGAAAGTGAAAGGTCAGTAGAAACGTAATGGGATTGGGCAAATGTGATCAATGAGTTTGGGCAAATTATCTACTTTTTATTTCGGGGGCATTGAGTTGAGCACAACCCCCCTTTAATCCCTTAAGAAGCCAGTTGAATTGAGCACAGGTTGAAATGAGCACATTTAAGTACACAGTTGAATTGAGCGTAATTTAAATAAAGGTCAGCATTTAATTTTTATGAATATGAAGTAGAAAGATCGATTTCTAATGAAATATAGTCAAATTAGATACTTTTCCTGAGGATATCAGCACTTAACCATTTTTCTCTCTACACCCTATGAAGTATGAGATTTCAACCCTAAACTTGGTTTTTTCGTGGTTCTCAGATCAGGTGCAAAAAAGTAGTTCGATTGGTGATGAACCGACTAAAATGTCAATAAGTCAAAAGAGCAATTTTGTTGGATCACCGGTTGCCAGATTAATCCACAACAATTAAGTACCTATGCTTGGCGGGGCGGAACTCTACTAGTCCAAGAAAATTAGGCATAAATAATAATCATAAAATAAAATAGTGCACCTTTTGCAATTTGGGGCCATTTTTTCGCCTAATTTTCTTGAATATCTAATTTTTAGGTAGATATTTTTTTCTATTTCCTATATGTTTTTCGTGCATTAAGCGTGGCGAATGAATGAGCCGTCAATCATCTAGCTATGTAATTGTAGTACATTTTTTATTTTTATTAATATATCATTTATAGCCTATAATTATTTCAGTTTGTCTATTAGTTTTATGAATTTTTCATTTTGCCCAAAGTCATTATAGTCTTTTGCCCAAACCCATTGAGTTTTTTGCCCTAAACCATTGTATTTTTCTGCGATTAGCCCAAACTCAAACCGCCCGGATATAGATAGATCTGCTTTGTCTCCATTGAATTACCTTCTTTCTTGACAAATAAATTGAAGTTATTCGGAAGGCACGGAGATTTGCTGAGGCTTTCAGGTAATACATAAAGGTTTGTGGGTAGGGGTCTATAAATACTTGTTAGACTGATTTAAGGCTTTGGATGTTTTTGGGGGGAGGAGAGAGGAAACGGAGAAGTTGTACGAACTGAGTCTTGTACATACTTACAACGAGTTCCTGTTGATTCAATCCGATTTGTAATTAATTTAAATCAAATTGAAAACATAAAAGTGGGTTCGCTTTACAAAAGGATTCATACAGAAGTTTGTCGGGAAAGTATGTATGTACATGTAATTCGTAATGTAAAAGTTCATATGATACGCCACGCCGTTTGAATGCGTTTTAGGTGAAATTTCCCTCCCTCACTTCCCCTTTAGTTTTTAGGTTTAAATAGTCTTCCCCTTCCCCCAAACAGTCAGTCACTAGTTAGTCCCAAACAAGGAGTCACAACCCTGAGTCTCAAGTCATAACTCAAATTCCAACCCTCCATTAGGAGGTTCCTAGTCTTTAAGTCAGAGCTCCAACAGCAAGCTCCTCCAATCCTCCAACGGCGATGTCCCCACAAAGTCCATCTTCAGAGCTCAACAGTCAGCTCCTCAACACTCCCCAATCTCAAAGTGCAGTTAACGTCTAGAGTCTCGGGCGCCAAAATTTATACCTCGGAGGAGTCCTTTCGAGTGACGATCATGTGACTCGAAAGGACTCCTCCGAGGTATAAATGCGGGAGAAACGAAGGGGATTGTTGTTTGTTGATTGAGGTCTGTTTCCTGAGGGAGACAAACTTCTTTCTTTTCGGGACTTGTGGTGGTTTTCGACTCTAGGCGTGAACTCGGGAGTTTGAGATTGGGGATGTTGAGGAGGTGACTAAATAAAAATTCTTTTTAATCTTTTTAAAATTATTTTTATAATTATAATTTAAAAAAAGAGTCAATCCTAGATGGAGGTTGCAGGAAAAGCTGCAGCATCATTCCTGCAAACTTTTCTTCACTGCGGGGGGAGATGGATTGGGATGAATAAAATTATTTTTTCCACACATTCTTTAGACTACCTATTCCATTCTATGGACGCTGGATGTCGATTCAAGTCGATGCAAAAATTTTACAGAGGCTCAAAGAAAAAATGAGATTTTTTTTGGGCATATTTTGAAAGAATGATGTCGGATCCCTAAAAATCTGTTAGTTAAATTACTATTCAGATGGTGGTCGAACAACTTTGGCCATTAAATATGAAAAAATATCTACTAAAAAAAAATAGACGATGTATAACGTAAAAAATAAATTCGTGAGACGAGATGGGATACACCAAAAAGTGATTTTTTAAATTTTTATTTATTTATTTATTTATTTTTTTTTCATTTTATTTATTTATTTATTTAATTTTTTTTTATTTTATTTATTTATTTATTTATTTTTTTTTGCGGGGACGAGTCGGGCTACGCAAAAGGTAAATATTTTAACCGCGGGGACGAGTCGGGGTATGTGTTTTAGGACTTGGGATTATCGGGGACGATATGGACAACTACCTTTTCGAGAGGGTGGCCTGGCTCTTTTCAGTTTTATTCTGAGAACGTAGCAACATTTTAAAATATTTTAGGAACTAGAAATGAGGATAATTTTTTTTTTCTTTCTGAAGCGAGGGGTAATGTCAGAAAGTCTCGACGATTACAAAGTGCTCTTTCTGGCCTGGGTCGACAAGACCATTTCTTTAAGTCTCTCGAAAAAGACCAAAACTAAGCTAGCGGTTCTAAAATTCAACCCGGTAGGTCTACGATGGATTTTATCGGACGAACATTTTTCAAAGATATTGAGGAATTTTTTTTCTTTCCTACCTTTAAACTGCTGGGCCTACCCCCCTTAACATTACAAGATCGCTTATTTAGGGGAAAAATTTGGCATTGATTGATGACTAAAAAAAAATTATTTTTAACGAGGAAAATACTGTCATCAATTATTTTTCGATGCCTCACATCAATTTTTAACATTTAAAAATTGGTATGATATGTTCCAAATTAAAGGAAATAACAGCAATTTGTTTTTTCGGGAGGAAAAAAAAATTCTTATCTTCTATTGTCAATTTGTAGCTTTTAAATGAAATGAACGAGAAAACTTGTTTGCTAATAAGAAGAAGAAAGAAAGAAAGACAAAGGAAGAAATTTATTTAAAAAGTACATAAGGCCCAGGGCCTTTTCATTGTAAAAGTTATTAATTTACATTATTTTGGTTTTACATATGAATATAAATAATAAAATAAATAATAAAATATACCTAATAGAAATCTTTTATAAAACTACTTATATACAGGTGGGTGATGAGAGTCTGTCATGCCAGTGGGGTGGACAGCGGGGTTAAAAGGGTAGAAAGAAATGAAGAAGTTTTAGCTTAAATAAGAGTAGGCAAAGATTGGTCATGTCGCCATTCGCTCCGCTATCAGGACCCCAAATCTCGCCCAATGGTCCACGCCGATTTGGTTGGCCCAGGGAGAGTGTTCCAGGCCCTCGATCCAGCAATTTTAAGGGAATTGAGAAATAATGATGTATTGGTGTGGGATTGTGCGAGAAGGGGGGTGATTTTGAGAAGGAGAAGAATGACTGGAGAGTCTGAGGGATAGAGAAGCTGGTGTACTATTTTGTAAATGAATTTAAGGGAAAGTAATTTAAAGTGATCAAAAATACTGTGCCTAAGGATTAAACGGTTGAGGTCGCTGACATGGCTGAATCGTTTTAAATCTATTAGATACATTTTATGTAACGGGTATTTATGAGTTCGTTAACGGCTGAAATCGGACTAGCGGTTTTGGTAGTTTGCTTAGGGCCTAAACTGCGTATCTCCTAAACCGTTCATCCAATTGCTTTCAAACTTAGTGATGTTATGGGGATGTCTAAGAAAGATTTAAAGTTGGTTTGGATCAGCTGGGTGTAATAGATTTGAATCTAGGTAAAAAAGAAAATTTTTGAATTTTTACCGGGAAACAGATGATTTTTTTTTCTTCGAATTTTAGAAACTTCGAGATCTAACCATCTGAAAGAAATCTACCTCTTTAGTCCTGCTGCCGCGGGACTCATTTTTTTTTATACATATGTAATACCTAAGAAAATTTATGATATCCAGACACCGACAGAAAAACTTTGAGGCTCTACGTCTTTATATGTACTAAACTTTTTTTCCTATGCCTTTTACCATCATAATTTTCAGGTAAATTTCTTTTTTTAAAGTTAACTTCTAAATAGAAAAAAATCCTAAAAACCATCCAAAAATGTTTATTTTTATTCAATTTTTCCGTGTTTTCTCTTCCAAACACCTTTTTGGCATATTTTCAACTTTGAAATTCGTCAGATTCAATATTGACTATTCTAATAAAACCCAATTATTTCGATAAAATCTCCCCAGAGATAG
This sequence comes from Orius laevigatus, assembly GCA_018703685.1. Lineage (NCBI taxonomy): Eukaryota > Metazoa > Arthropoda > Insecta > Hemiptera > Anthocoridae > Orius > Orius laevigatus. The sequence continues at coordinate 29,906 of JAGWEN010000141.1, read as the reverse complement.
TTTGAGTTAATTAGATAGCTAATCAACAAGTGTCATTAGATAGCAGACACCAAATAGTCGTCATTGTTCTCTTCTTTTTATTTCCGAGATCAACAACACTTTTTAAATATGTACAAAACCAACGTTTTCAACCATCTGCTGTTACCTCGATTAAAAAAAAAATCCTTTAAATTCTCACATCGTCGATCGTTGGAATTCACATGCTCCACTTAACGTGCTTTTTTTTATTCAAAAACCATTTCATTCTATACCAGAGATATTAGTTTAAAAAATTTCCTTTCCTTGGAAAAAAAATTCTCTTTTGTGAGGAGGAAAATAGTTAACTGTTGGTTGGGTTTGTTAGATTTAGATACCTGTTGACTGGGTGGCTCATTCCGGAGGGGTGAAGCTCTTCTGAGGATTGCCCATGGGGGTGTGGGGGTGGCCGTTACTCCCGCCGTTCCTCCTAAAAAAGGCGCATGTCCGCCCCTTCGACCTTTTTTACCTTCTCCTCGAACTCGAAGACCCCTTTCCAAAGACTCCTTAAGACGATCAAATCTTAAATTTTCATTTTCAGAATTTAAAGGAAAACAAATTAATCCATGAATTAAATCGAATTTTCAACACTTATAGCTGATTTTTTTTAGATTTATGTTTCATTCTGATGACTTCCGTAAAGAAATTTTTTGCATTTTTTTCGTTAATTTCGTGAGGAGATATGGGTAAAAATGACCACAAAATCTTTATCGGAAATGAATAAGATGCCTTTATTTCAGACCACAACTTTGGATCGGTCTTTTCCGACATGATATTTTGCCAAGTCATTTTTGGATAAGAAGGAAAGCTTCGGTGGTTTTTTTACTTAGAAATTGCGTATTGTAATTACCCTCATCTTACATTAAAAAAAAAAAGTTGAAATTGCGCAAACTGACTACAGTCAGTTCAAAGTCTACAGACTTGGTTTTTTTGCAAAAACCATAAGTAAATTTTTTTTAGATGCCAGTTGCGAATATGTACTTATAAAATATTGCGATTATCTCTCGGTGCTTGGACGGCCGATGATGATTTTTACCAACGGGCTTTATCCAAGTGCGTCGAAAAAATGCCAACTGCGCTGTAACCCTAAGGGTCAAGTTAATCTACAATCATAACCGATACCAACTGCGCCGATTAAAAAAATTAATGAAATAAGGAAAAAATGAAAGGCTCCCGCCGGTTAAGATAGGCGAATCGCCCCCGACAAGTTTTCGCTTTATAATTTTTTAAGGTCTTTTATATCTACATAAAAAGAACCCTACTCACCAAATTTTAGGGTCGTAGGGTGCCCACTGCAACTTTAAAATCTGTTTAAATGACAATTTGATGTATGAATTTGGTTTTATGGAGAAAATTGGATCAGAATTTTCCGAAAAAGGGACGGACGGCACCACAGACCATGTCCGATGAGGGAAAAGGGTTATTTTGATCCTAGGACCCTTTTCTGATATTGATGGCGAGGGTAATACAGTTTTTTTCTTCCGAAATTCGGGTGGATTTAAGTTGAGCACATTCGTACCTGTGATAATCTGGGTTGAATTTTTACTTCCTTAGACTGCAGTTGTGTTGAGCACATTTGATTTTTTTTTCTTTTATTTTCCTATAAGAGGATTATGTCCCATGGTTTACCTCTTTCTTTTCCAAAAAACTATTCAAATGCCCAAATATTCACAGATTATTAACAGACATAGCTGCTTGTGATAGGATGTAGATTTCACCTTGGCTAGTCAATTTTTAGGAATAATATCGATCCCAGGGGTATGGACTTCAAAGTTTTTATCAAAATAAAACTTCCGAGAAGTGTGCCTTTTTATTTTCGAGTTCTTATCACAGTTCTTATATGTATAAAATAAATCAGTGTTACCAAATTGTGCTCTACTGCTATTTTTTAATGCATAATCTGGCAACCCTGTGATCCCACAAAATTGGTCTTTTGACATATTGACATTTTAGTATTTAGTCGATTTATCACCAATCGAATTACTTTTTTGGACCTGATCTGAGAACCACGAAAAAACCAAGTTTAGGGTTGAAATCTCAAACTTCATAGGGTGTAGAGAGAAAAATGGTTAAGTGCTGATATCCTCAGGAAACGTATCTAATTTGACTATATTTCATTAGAAATCGATCTTTCTACTTCATATTCATAAAAATTAAATGCTGACCTTTATTTAAATTACGCTCAATTCAACTGTGACCCTGAATGTGCTCAATTCAACCTGTGCTCAATTCAACTGCCTTCTCAAGGGATTAAATGGGAGTTGTGCTCAACTCAATGCCCCCGCGAAATTCGACTCTTTTTTCAGCTAGGTACGTAAAGCCGGGATTTCTAATTGACCTTCAGATCTGCGAGTTGAGCTTTTTTACCAACAGGCAACAATCGACACCCTTTTGCCAAATCTGTTCATGATCGCTTCGTGGCTCGTGCCAGTTTCGTAAGTCACATTGCCCGACATCTAGCAAGCCAAAGACGGACTAAAATGTGAAAGGGCGTATCGGATTGGTTGGCCTCGATAACGAAAGCAACCAATCATCTACCACCACACCAACTCGACACCGCTCCTCCTCACCCTTCATCATCTAACCCGAAACTTCATTATTCCGAAAATCCATTCCACTCTCAGCTGACTTGTCAAACAATAATATTTTCGAAACCCCCGAATTTTCAATTCTTTGATCAAACAAATTATTAGAAAGGTAAGTTCATTCCTTCTTCTATTTTTAGCCTTATATAAAAAAAAAAAAAAATCTTCCATTCGCATATGTTTTAATCTGGAGGTTTCTTCATCTTAAAAATTAATATCACCTTGAATCTAAATTAAAGTCCCTAATTTATATTTTTCCATTATTTTAGTGATAAGTCCGGGATTCGTAAAAATGTCCGACGAGCCGAATATGTGTGAACTTATTTTCAACCATGAAATCACTATGAGGCGTTTACTCTCACTTGTAAGTCATTCTCAATTAATAAAAGACTATTGCCGCTATGGGGCGACCTAATTTTTATCAACCTACTTATCCAAATTTTTATGTTGTTAATGAGCAATTATTTTGTTTCAGCTGAGACAATCGCAGTCGGAATGCAATGATAGTGAATGCTTCCAAATCAGTAAGTTTAGTAATTCATCAATCATGGCTCCTCGGAGCCACATGTTCAAACTGAAATGAATGTTTTATTTATTGTTAATAGTTCCGTGCAATATAAAGAGTCAATTGGTGATTGTCAACTCCACCAATCTGTTACCAATTGCACCGATTATCGATGATAGTCTATTCCACTGGTATAGGAGCAGGTAAAACCAAACTGCAATGTCAATTGCACCAATTTATTAATTAAATAACATACAGCCTGAGACATAATTCTTCATTATTCTTCTTCATTATAATTTGAGTATGAGGAAAGACCTTGTTTTTATCTTGTTATTATATTTAAATAAGAAGTTAGCCAAATTTCAAGTCGATCAGTCCAAAGGAAGCTGAATTAAACCAAAGTCCTCTGTGAAACCGACCTCAATAGCCTCCTTTCTTCGAGAAATCCGCTAAAAACTTGATGTAAATTAGTAAAATGTGCTTTCTGAGAAGTATTTCAGTGGTTTCCAAAGTGGTTTTAGGATAAGAAAAGTGTTTGAACATCCTGTTAACTGCTAAAAATTAAAACAATAGAGCGGTGGAATAGACATACCAAAAGTAAACCTAAGCCGGAGGTACCGGTGGAGTTGACATAGGATTAGTGTGCACAAGATAATCCGGTGCAATTGAATGCTGCCCGAATCAATCAGTTCATCTACGGATGTATGTATAATGAAAAATTAATAACAATGATTCTTTTCTTGGTTTTTTCTGCTTGTAGCGATTTCTAATCAATATCTGAAAAATTTATCATTTTAAGATTACATAATATGTATTATTATCGTTGAAACTAGACTGATCACCATTGTTTTCTATTTTACCTTTTCATGATTTAACCCATATTAATAAAATTTAAATAGAAATAAGTTTCTCAATAATTAAAAAAAAAATGTCCAGACTAAATTGTTAGCCAAGAATAATTAATAGGGGGCGGATCTTTTTGCAAAATAAAGAATCAACGTTAAAACAAAGAAATCAATCATTCATCAATGCGTTGATCATCAATGGATCGATGGCTGATTGTGGAGGAGAATGATTGATTTCCTTGTTTCAACAGTTTTTCGTTGATGATTTGATGAATTTATCGTATTGATTCTTTATTTCACATATAAATCCGGGCCCTAAATTTATCAATTATCAGCATTTTGTTTTGGATGATTTTTATATAATAGCCCAGGCATCTTAGGATATTTAGCGGGAAAATTAGGTACAGTCGTAATCTCCATCTTATTTTATGTTTTTTGGGTCGCTGATTACGAATCTGAAGTTTGCCAACAAAAATTTTGCCCGGAACCTTGTCAAAATCGCAAAAAAAGTCAAAATTTTGGCACTTTTTGAGGTTTTTTTTATTATATCTCAAAAACTATAGGTTTTGGCGATTTGGCCGTTCAGTAAAAAAAGAAAGCCTATAAAATTACCTAAAAATCCATTAATCATTTGTCTAATTCGGTCCAGCCGTTCGGCAGCAATCGACGGTCAAAAAAGACCTCCGTTTTATGACCGATAAGGATTAAAACAATTAAGGTGGGTTTGACGGCGGTCAACGGTGTGGGAGAACTTTCCGCCCGATTGAGCTCGGACTAGTCTCATTTTAAAGGTAATTTAGTGCTTGTTCTTTTAAAAGTTGTCCGAATCCTGTATCCATTATAGTTTTGGCTCCAGAGCCAAAAACGTAAGTCGAAACGTGAACGGCAATTCTAGGTTTTACACACATATTTGGCTCTGGAGCCAAAGATATTATAGATATCGAATCCGGACTACTTTTGTTTAAACAAGTGATAAATTGCCTTCAAAATTAGGGTAGTCCGGTTTTGGTGCAACGAATAGCTTTGGCTCCAGAGCCAAACGAATAATTGAAAAATTGAAGGCAATTCATATTTTTTCATACATATTTGGCTCTGGAGCCAAAAGTATTATAGATACGGTATTCGGACAACTTTTAAAAGAACAAGTGATAAATTACCTTTAACATGAGGGTAGTCCGGTTTTGGTGCAACGAATAGCTTTGGCTCCAGAGCCAAAAACGTAATCGATAATTTAGCGATGTGTCAAATTTGCACTTACATATTTGGCTCTAAAAACAAAGGTATTATAGATACCGTATCCCAGCTACTTTTACGGTAATAAGCGCTTAATTACCTTTAAAATGAGTCTAGTCCGGTTTGGATCAGACAAGTAGCTTTGGCTCCAGAGCCAAAAACGTACCTAAAATGTGATCGATAATTCAAATTTTCACTTACAAATTATGCTATAAAACCATAGGTATTATAGATACCGTATCCGGACTACTTTTACACCAACAAGCGCTCAATTACCTTTAAAATGAGACTAATCTGGTTTGGCTCCGACCATTAGCTTTGGCTCGAGAGCCAAAAAAGTCTTCGAAAATTGGATCGCTTTAGTTGATGACCACTACTTTTAATTTTGAACATTTTCCTGGACAGCGATCCCACTACTGCGTCCATTAATAAGTGTAATTAATACAATTTGATATCATTAGTATCATAAAGTATCAAAATAGACATGGTTCCCTCTGAAATAGCATGTAAAAATGGGTGTTTTACCCGTTTTTGAATTTTGACCTTTTTCAGCGCTCTCTAACGGCCGTTTCTTGAGTCGAAATTTTGCAAATCTTTAACGGATTTTATAGCAAATTTTATGAGCTTTCATTTTGTACTGAGTAGAAAAGTTGCTTAAATCAATAGTTTTTGAGATATAATAAAAAAAAAACTCAAAAAGTGCCAAAATTTTGACTTTTTTTGCAATTTTGACAAGGTTCCGGGCAAAATTTTAGTTGGCAAACTTAAGATTCGTAATCAGCGACCCAAAAAACATAAAATAAGATGGAGATTACGACTGTACCTAATTTTCCCGCTAACTGCCCTTTTTTGATCTAAGATGCCTGGGCTATAATGAATTGGTTGAACTAATTGTTTCACTTATCAGTTATCAGTAGAGACCGGATTTATATGCAAAATAAACAATAAATTGCAAGTCAAATCATAAAACTTTTTAAACAAAGAAATAAATCATTCTTCTTAACAATTATTAGAGCGTGGATCTTAATGCAAAATGAAGTATCAATATAATCAATCCATCAATAATCATCAAGGAAAATAAAACAAAGAAAGGAATTATTATGCTTAACGTTAATTCATCAATTCGTTGATGATTTCATGGATTGATTAGATTGTTTCTTTATTTTGTATAAAGGTCCACGCTCTTATCAATCATCCACCAATCTGTTGATGTTTTCATGGATTTATTGTATTGATTCTTTATTTTGCATATAAATCCGTTCTCCTTTCATGAGTTATTTTCAGGGTGCAGATTTTTAGACAAAATAATAAATAAAAAATCAATACAATCATGAATCAATCCATGAAAAACCGCCAAAACAAGAATCATTCTCCTTAAAAAATCATAAATCCGTTGTTGATTTGAAAGGTTCTTTATATTTTTTATGCAGAGCATTTTTTTTTTTAACTGCTTGTTTTTGTGTTGGCATTAAGCTCAGAGTTTTATTGTTTTGATCAAAAACTTAGCAGTTTTCCCAGATAAAAGTGGCTTTAGATGGGGAAGAAACGAAGGGATTTTTTTTGGAGAAATTTTTCGTTTTGAGGTCTTATTATTACTGTTATCACTTATTGGTACTCCATTTTTTTTTAGCTCCAACTGCCCGTACTGGCGATGATCAGGGTATGGTGATAATGACACTCTGCTGGCTGGCGATAATCGTTTTCCTTTACTTATTCCGTCCCTCTGCACTCAAAAATCGAGTTTCTGACTCAAAGCCACGCAACGACCGAAATGTGAGGAAACTTAAATTTTTTCTCCTTTTATTATTATTATTATTATTATTATTTGGATTCCTTTCATTTTTAGGGAGGAGGAAGCGACCCGAGCTCACCCGTCCTATAGAAATCCTTCTGGAAATACATCACTTCACTGTGATTCTGTTTTATTCTTTAAATTACGGCATTACATATATTATTATAAAATGTATTATTTTACTGTGATAAGAGGGTTTTTTTTCTTAATTTTCGGGTTGAGCACATTTTTTATTTAGCTTTCCGCACGGGTTCTGTTCTCACTCATACATTCCCTTCGCTTTTTTGTTGTACCAAATCTCTCTAGAAAATTTAATACTCTGTAAATAAAATTTTAAAATCCTTATTAAAATTTTACATCAATAAAGATTTTATAATTATTGTAAATAAAATATATTTAATAGACAATGCAATTATTCTATTAAAACTGTTTTGAAATATACATGTTGTCAATATTTAGTTTATGTTAATGAACTTGAGGACTTTGGAGGTAAAAGGTGCATTTTACATTGAGAAAAACCCTTTTCAGGAAGATTTTGAAAAGTTAGGGGTAATCAAAAATATAGAGGGGTTCAGAATGAGGGCGGTAGAGAGGGGGTTGAGGAAGACCCTTTTTAGGCAGATTTTCAACAATGTTTGAACCGTATAACGCATTAGTCCAGTCAATTTAAGCCCGAAAACGCCAAATAGAAGAAAAAAAAAAAGGTATTTTGTTTCTCTACGGAAATGTGTAGGGATTGGTCACCTGATTAACCAAAAGTCCATAACCGAAACCCGTGCGCTTTGGCGTCAGGAGCGGTTATCTCGAAAACCGTTAGTCGTAGGCGAAATAATTTTTAGTACAAAATTAAAGAAAATTAAATTTTCTATAATTTTGGGCTAGTATGATTTTTAAGTAGGGCCAAACGTTTCTGAGCTACGAGGTCGCAAAAAAACCGGGGTTTTCTATTTTGACCTCTGAAGAATCATCTAATCAAAAAAGTGTACTTAATAAAAGTTGTAGAGAATTTAATTACCTTCACAAAACAACTCTCAAAAAGCAATTAACGATCAATAGGCAGGAGTGGCGGTAAATTTAAAAAAATTTCAAAACAAATTTCATTCAAAAATTGAAATTTCAAAAAAAAATTATAAAAACAAAATTAAAGCTTACAAAATTTGCCACAGATTTGATATACTAAGATTTTTTGTAGGACCAAAGCTTTCTAGTTTCTGAGCTACGAGCCGACAAAAAAGCGGGATTTTCGGATTTTTGCTATGAAAAAAATTAAGATTTTAGAAAAGTCGGAAAAAAGCAAGGAAGGCGTTTTCTAATCATAAAAGTGTACTAAGTAAAAGTTGTAGGGAATTCAATTTCCATTTGAAATCAGCTATCGAGAATCAATTAACAATCAAGAGGTAGGGGTGTGGGTAAATTTCAAAACTAGACTCAAAATAATTCAGTCGAAAAATTTTATTGAAAAAATTCAAATTTAAAAAAATTGTATAAAAACAAAATTGTAGGTTATTAAATTTTCTACAAATATGACCTATAAGATTTTTTGTAGGAACAAACGTATCTGAGCTACGAGGCGAAAGGTCCTTCTGGAGTAAAAACTTTATTTATGAAATTTACCCCCACCCCTACTTGTTGGTCGTAAATTGGTTCTCGATAGTTGATGAAGGAAATTGAATTCTCTACGTTTAGTTAGTATGCTTTTTTGATTAGAAAACGCCTTCCTTGCTTTTTTCCGACTTTTCTAAAATCTTACTTTTTCATAACAAAAACTCGAAAATCCCGCTTTTTTGTCGTCTCGTAGCTCAGAAACCTTTGGTCCTACAAAAAATCTTAGTATATCAAATCTGTAGCAAATTTTATAAGCTTTAATTTTGTTTTTATAAAATTTTTTGAAATTTCAATTTTTGAATGAATTTTTTTTTAAATTTACCCCCACCCTTGCCTATTGATCGTTAATTGCTTCTTGAGAGTTGTTTTGTAAAGGTAATTAAATTCTCTACAACTTTTATTAAGTACACTTTTTTGATTAGATGATTCTTCAGAGGTCAAAATAGAAAACCCCGGTTTTTTTGCGACCTCGTAGCTCAGAAACGTTTGGCCCTACTTAAAAATCATACTAGCCCAAAATTATAGAAAATTTAATTTTCTTTAATTTTGTACTAAAAATTATTTCGCCTACGACTAACAGTTTTCGAGATATTGCAGAAAAAAATCACCTTAAAACCGCTCCTGACGCCAAAGCGCACGGGTTTCGGTTATGGAGACTTTTTTTTTGCTTAATCAGGTGACCAACCCCTACACATTTCCGTAGAGAAACAAAATACCTTATTTTTTTCCACCCCCAGGCTTAGATTGACTACATTGCACAGATTTTAAACCTTTTTCAACAACAAAGAACATATTCAGGCAAATTTTGAACTTTTTAATGATATAAACATGCCTTTTTAGGCAGATATCGAAACTTCTACATTGATCGAATAGGTACTTGGAATGATACAAAGAAGATTAGCATGACCCCTGGTATCGAATCCCTCCCCCTCTTCCCCCACCCTAACCCTTGCAGTCCGGACAGCTCTGCAGAATAAGATTTCCTTGGCGAGATAATAAACAAAACTTGTATTAATATTGTATTTGGAATTTTATACAAAATTTAAAACTATATATGTACACAATAATGTTCACATTATTAGACAAAAATTAAAAAAAGTGACTTTCTAGACATTACAGACTCACAATGTAGGTGTTACTAGAATTAAGAATGGTTCAAATGGTGAGGGAGCACTCTTTCTTTCTGAAATTGCACCAACCACGATCAGAGACATATGTCCTCCTCACCATAAAATGTTAAAAATTTGGTCTTTTATTACTATGGGAAATCCACTAAACGACCATCGGGAGAAGGGAGATCGTTAAGCAAAAATTGCTCATTCTTATGTGCGAAATGGCTCCAACAAAGAACAGAATAGTCCCACTGAAAATTATGGTTAAAATAAAATAAAGGGACACCCTTAACTTACCGAGCTGCTAATAATTTCAGGGCGAAACGGATGCCAAGAAACATCTCTTACACAAGAGCTATGTCCTTGCAGTTTTAAACTTATATTTCCAGTCAGAATATCATAAACTGAAAGATCATTGTAATAATAATAAAAAACAGCCTACTTTTCTTCGGAAATTCGCTTAAAAAAAAAATGTAATTACCGATAACTTGGCCAAATGCGCATCCTGTATAAATGTAGCGTTGACCTGTGGTGAATTCTGGCGAAAAATGGCACCTGATCTGCGTCTGTAGGACTGAATGGCCTCGATATGTCGCCAATGACGTATCACCTTTCACATTCGTCTTCCTTGAAACGACTTCAAAAGAAATTAAAATTAAAGACACAAAAATATTACTTCTTATAGGAGCAGGCTGCCATCTATAGTCCCATTTATTCCTTTGTATTATTCTCTTGGCATTCATCTAAAATATAGAGACAATAAACCATTGTTTAAACAATAACAAAAACAACGACAAAAAAGTTTAAAGTTTGTCGGACAAATATTAATACCTGAGCAGCTTCATCAGATAGGACTCGTATATCCCAAAGTTTGATACTTTGATCTTTACTATTTGATATTAAATGTCGAGCATCACCTCTAGAATCGATATAAATGATACCGTCCAAATGGCCGACTAAAATTCCGACTGGTTTTGGTGATGCTTCGCATAATGTTCTTCTATCCCAAACCTACAATATGAATCAACAAAAGAAAAAAAAAAGAAAAAATTAAATTGACCTTAATAAAACCGTCGTCTCCTCCGCTGTAGAAGATTTGGGATGCGTTGTCTGCGAAAGCAACGGTATTGAGATCATCTGAGTGTCCTTTTACCTGTTGAAAAGTAATGATTGAATTGCTAAGGTTTGTCGGGCGACGTCAAATTGAGCCTAAATAACTTTTATCCAAATGTGAAATGAGCCCACCCCTTTCATAAGCCCTCCGTGAGATATACCAAAAGAGCCCACGATTGAGGCTTACCAAATGAGCCCATAGGTTATTTACCAGTCACCTATAAAAGTTTAAGATGATAATATGTACCATGTTTCAAGATGAATAAAAAAATGCCTCGAGAAGCGGCGGATTTCCTCCAGAAAAGCCTTCCCAAATCCTATCTTTGATATCCTGCACTTAAGCCCCTCAGGGGAGTCCTAGAACCGCTTAAGCGATTTCAACTGTCTTCTATTATGGTCCTCGGGCCATGGGACATGAAATATTTCTGTCACCATTTCCAACCATCTCTAACTTTCTGGTTTTGAGAAAATCACGAAATTCCATTTAGGCCCCTTAGCATGGGCCCCAGAACATCTTCCGCGAACATTCCCGTCACATTTTTCAACCATCTCAAACCAGGGCCCTTGCACACTAGGCGGGGACCGCCAGGCGGTCTTCCAAGAAAACCGTGTCGTTTATCGAGACTCATTAAAATCCTATGTATTCAAATGGAAGACCGCAAGCGGGAACCGCGCCGCGAACCGCCTAGTGTGCCAGGGCCCTAAGGTTACAAGAAAATCACGAAATTCCATTTAGGCCCCTTAGCCTAGTGCCAGAACCGGTTTGGAGATTTGAACTGTTATTAACTATGATTCTCAGCTCGTAGGACCCTCCCGTCACGATTTTCAACCATCTCAAACCTTCAGGTTCCGAGAAAATCAAGAAAATGCCCTTTATGCCCTAAGCGAAGTACCAGAACCACTTTCTTGATTCAAGCTATTTTCATAGGCTTCTAGCTGGGAACACAAAAGCTCTGAATACCAAGAAATCCTTCGATAACTAAGGTGGGCTCATTTCACATTTTCAAACATCTCGGCTTATCAGTGCGGTTGGTGGAAAGGGCTCAATATCTGGACACCGGGTAATCCCCCTTCCTCTTGGGCTCTTTTGGTATGGATTTGGGCTCAATTAGAACCTGCCCGGTTTGTCCACACATGGCTGGGTGGCAAATTTGGCGATAACAATGCAGTTGCAGTCTTGTTAACTCATCCCTTTTTGGGCAATTCTGAACATGGTTGGCACCCTTGTGTACCTTTTTAGGCAATTCTGACCTTGGTTAGCACCCCTGCGTCCCTTTTTGGGCAATTATAACCCATATAATTTATTAGTTAGCCATAGTTTATTTCTTCATCCTACCTCTCATACAAGCAAGTTTTTTTTACTTACCCTTAATGTCCTTAAATTTGCGTTGAGATCATAAATATACAAACATCCGTCATTTCCGGCGCTTAAGATTTCGTCACCACTGTTTGAAAATTGTACAGAAAAAACTGAGAATCTTCTCTGTTCTGGGCAAAGGTTGAGCGAATGTTGGCAGTTCGAGTCATCGGTTATATTGACCAGACAAACTAATGAAATGTTATTATAGAAAAGGAAAGAATGAATAACGTACCGCTAGTTGACCAACTAGAATATGCTATATGTCGGGAATCGGGTGAAAAAGCTGTGCCTAAAATACTCCATCCAACATCCCTTCCTTGAATCTTTTTCAATCGTTTGAACTTGTAACCGTTTGATGAGTCGTAAAGTCTCAGGAAGCGATCTAAAAGGAATTTTTATAAAGTTGAAAGGATGGTCTTTTACCTTGGCATGCAGTCAAAAGGAGGTTGCCGTTATGTGAGTAAATGCCTGAAAATGCTTTACTTTCATATGAGTCGACGATGTTCATTTTGGCGGGAAGTTTGAGGTTGAAGACGGAACTTTTTTGAGCGACCGAAAACCCTCGTCCGCCTTTGAGCAAACCCGCTTCTCTTTTCATGATCATCGACGTGAGCGAAGTCAACTGGTCTTGACCGCTCCTTTGTTTCGTCATAAGGCACATGGCGCTTTTCTGAATGAGAAAAGTAAAAGATGTCCACAAAGAATGGGCATACTCACATGGAAGTTATCAAGATTCGAAGTGTTGGTCGTTTGTGGAGGGCGAGGCTCCATATGAGTGTTGGTGATTTGGCCAGCGCTCAAGACATGACCGCTGAAACAAATAAGGCTACTTAGGTTCAGTGACTAAAGTAAGTTGCACCTTGTTGCACACTGCTGGCTTTTCATCTTTATATTTTAACTACCTTATTTTAAACCGAGAAAACTCGTATGTGTCAAGCTTGTTTTCAATGTTTGGTGCAGCAGTTTTTATTAAAAAGGAGCATCCTTTGATTAAGTCTCGATTGGGAGAAAAGACAACAAGGTCATGTTTTGCTCAGCTGGGAGGGCCAGGAGAGTAGCGAGAGGTGGTAGAATGTTGGGGAGGGTGGAGGAGCTGATGGAATGTTAGGGAGAAGGTTTGGGGGGATTGGGTATGGGAGACTGGTGAAATGTAGGGGGAGGGTTGATGGGTAGGGGAAGGCCAGGAAGGTAGGGGCAGTGATGGGAGAGTAGTGCACCACAATGAAATGTTGGGGGAGGTGTGGGGATCGTCCAGAAGGCTAGAGGAGGTTATGGGAGAGTGGGGGAAATGGTGAATTGTTAGGGAGGAGAGCGGTGCAGATTTGAAGAGGAAAGGTTAGTGGAGAGGTCTATAGAGAACCCACTTTCTGAGAAAGTTCCAGTTTTGGGGATTCCTCCTTCATAAATACCAGACCAGAACTGACTTCGTGGCCGAGTAGATTTAGGTATGCAACCCATGCCTCAGAACTCCCAAGGTCACGGAGTCAGGCTTGTATAACCGGCCACCGCTTCATGGATCATGGGGCCCCGTCTATTTAATATAAGTAGACTTTATTATTACATACAATTAAATACCAGACCAGGCCAGATCACACTTTTAAGTGGCAAGTGATTCGACTCTGAAGACTCATACATCATATCGGAAGTCACAAGATGTGAGGTAGACAAAGCGAAAACCGCAGCAACTTGCCTTAACTAGCTTGCCACTGACTATCAAGGCCTGCTTCTGGCACCGTATGTCCTTTATGAAGCTAGATCTTGGTACCCTTGCAGCTTGCTATTGGGGGGAGCCGCATATAATGGTGAACGTGACAATCGACTGCCACACACGATCAGAATTTCAATAGGGCGGGACCGACGTATGTCGGATGTCCGATATCCGCCACTCGAAAGGAAAACACTCGAATTCATGAGGCCTCTCTTCAGCTTTATGGCCGACCCAGCGATTTTTTTGCCTTCAGTCTCAAGAAGCCATGAAACCGAGGCTATATCTGAGGTCTTGCACTACAGCATTTTCAGAGTCAATGTCACCAAGTGCAGAGCAACGAGGAGCAACACGACAAGGCTTCTACTTACCTCCTTATCAAATAAGAGAGGACCGAAGCTAAGTCTGATTCAGTGACCGAAGTTTCGGAACTGTCGGAGGAATCTGAAGCAGATCCATCGTCTGGAACATTTCCAGACGTCGAGCTCATTATCCCTCCTATTGCGTAAGATTGACTAACGCGATCAAAATCAAATATGTATTATAAACGAAACGTACAACGACACGAATCATGCATGAACTCAAACATTTAAATGTGCAATTTCAACCGACACGAAAATAATATAATAGTCATTAGCTAGGGTTTATAATAGAAAATAAAAATAAGCGCTTGAGAACGGGGAGGTCAACAAATAGCCGTCAAGACTCAAGTCAACAAAAGGATGAACAGCTGACCGTTTGACGTCTTGAGACGACCAAAACAAAAAGGTTGCAAAATAACCAGCCTAATTCAAGTTTTTCCCGCCTTCTTTGCCAAGATTTATTATTTAATATTATCCTTCTCCATTCATATAAATTAATAACCATCCTCTTGAAATTTAGCACAGTTTTTCGTCAATTTAATAAGAATATAGGTACCCTAAAAATTTCATTTTCATCAGTAAACAGGGAGCTGAGTAAATGCACTTTTTAGTTGATTCTCCACTCATACCATTTTTTATGAAATAATTACATAGTTACTGCAAAATTGGAGGATAAAAGACAAAGGATAAAATAAAGAGAAAAGGAGGAAAAAAAGAAGGAGGAGAAAACAAGGAAGGAAGAGGATAGAATACGGAGAATAAAAGAAGGATAATAAAAGAAATAGGAAAAAGGGGTACACCCCTCTAGCACAACTCCAACTTGCACAACTACTGAAAGTTCTCCCGCTACAACAACTTTGAGAAAATGCATTCTACGGTTAAATTGTTTAATAACAATACATTATATATAGTTATTATTAACTTTCTCAAAGGGGGATGATGAACTCCGTCCCACCTCCTTTAAACCTCGACTTCGAAGTATTTCGAGACGAAAAATCAACTCTTAAAACCTCGACTTCGAAGTATTTTAAGACAACAAATCACCTCCTAAAACCTCGACTTCGAAGTATTTCAAGACAAAAAATCACCTCCTATAACCCTGACTTCGAAGTATTTCGAGACGAAAAGTCAACTCTTAAAACCTCGAATTTGAAGTATTTCAAGACAAAAAATCACCTCCTAAAACCTCGACTTCGAAGTATTTCGGGACAAAAAATCACCTCCTAAAACCTCGACTTCGAAGTATTTCAAGACGAAAAATCACCTCCTAAAACCTCGACTTCGAAGTATTTCGGGACAAAAAATCACCTCCTAAAACCTCGACTTCGAAGTATTTCAAGACAACAAATCACCTCCTAAAACCTCGACTTCGAAGTATTTCAAGACAAAAAATCACCTCCTAAAACCTCGACTTCGAAGTATTTCGAGACGAAAAATCACCTCCTAAAACCTCGACTTCGAAGTATTTCAAGACAAAAAATCACCTCCTAAAACCTCGACTTCGAACTATTTCGAGACGAAAAATCACCTCCTAAAACCTCGACTTCGAAGTATTTCGAGACGAAAAATCAACTCCTAAAACCTCGACTTCGAAGTATTTCAAGACAACAAATCACCTCCTAAAACCTCGACTTCGAAGTATTTCAAGACAAAAAAAAGCCTCGAGGCAGCCTCGAGAAGCAGCGGATTTCCTCCGGAAAGGCCTTCCCTAAGCCTATCTTTGATGTCCTAATTATCCCCCCCCCCACCACCTCAGTAAAATAAATAAAATGGGTCTCTGAGCCCGGAGCCTCCATCACACCGACCACAATAGCTTCCTTTCCTCTAGAAATCAGCCTAGAAATATCAACTCAAACCACATGATTTTCACCGCCAAAAGTTCAAATTCTAAAATTAATTTCATCAATGCCCTAAGTAGCTTCTTCTTCGTATGCGGGTTTGATCTGTTGTCAAATGTGAATTCTCAGTTCATGAGCAGCTCCTATAATCGATTTCGACCATCTCCTGCTCTTATTTTCAAAGATGACGAAATTCCATTTAAGTCCCTCAGGAGAGTCGCAGAACCGCTTAGGCGATTTCAAGTGTCTTCTACTATGGTCCTCGGGCCATAATATATTTCCGTCACCATTTCCAACCATCTCAAACTTTCCGGTATTGAAGAAATCTCGAAATTCCATTTAGGCCCCTTAACGTGGGTCCCAGAACATCTTCCGTCATTTGAACCGTTCTTAATACGGTCTGCGGATCATCAGACATTCCCATCACGATTTTCAACCATCTCAAACCTTAACGTTACAAGAAAATCACGAAAATCTATTTAGGCCCCTTAGACAAGTCCCAGAACCGATTTTGAAATTTGAACTGCTATTAACTATGATCCTCGGCCCCTGGGACTTTCCCTTCACGATTTTTAACCATCTCAAACCTTCAGGTTCCGAGAAAATCACGAAAATGCCCTTTGTGCCCTAAGCGAAGTACCAGAACCGCTTTCTCGATTCAAGCCATTTTCAATAGGCTTCTACCTGGTGAGACAAAAGCTCTAAATACCAAGTCTCGTTTAATTCAAACAATCCTAGCTCGAGTTATCGCGTCGGTACATATATATATATATATATATATATAATATATATATATATATATATATATATATATATATATATATATATATATATATATATATATATATATATATATATATATATATCGCCAACTTTGGGAATGACCTATATTTTCGTGATCAGGAGATCGTCCTGATCACGAATATATAAGCCTCTAAGCCGAAAGCCGCCGTGAGGCCGGCCCCAATAGCCTGCTTTCCTCCGGAAATCCGCTAAAATCACCTCCTAAAACCTCGACTTCGAAGTACATATTTCAAGACAAAAATACAACTTTGAGAAAGTTAAAAAATTACCTTCTAAAACCTCGATTTCGAAGTATTTCGAGACAAAAAATCACCTCCTAAAACCTCGTGTAAGGATTTTGATGGGACTTGGAATCGGGATAAGGATATTTGGGGATTTGGGATTAAAGGGGTTAATAAAACTCTCTCTCTCGTCCCTAACAAAATACTTGAACACTTAATTCGATGATGTTAAAGGGACAAAGAGGTTTGGTCCAGCAAACCTCTAAACCTGTTCATATAAGAAAGACCTAATTTTTATTCTAATTAATAATTTTTGTTTGTGTGAATGAGAGAATTTTTGAGATAACTTATGTGAGAAGTTTGAATGTAGATGAATTACCCTCTCAACCCTTGAGACACCGAGCGGAAAGCAAGAAGTTGAGAGGAGATGTAAATGTTTTGTGGTTGCGGCCTTCCTTGAGACACCGAGCGGAAAGCAAGGAATGGTCATTTTTGAGAGAATTTATGTGAGAATTTTGTATGTATGTGTTGAATTACCCTCTCAACCCTTGAGACACCGAGCGGAAAGCAAGTGGTTGGGAGGGGTGTAAATATTTGGGGTTGCTGCCTTCCTTGAGACACCGAGCGGAAAGCAAGGAATGGTCAGTTTTTGTACATATTACCCTCTCAGCCCTTGAGACACCGAGCGGAAAGCAAGTGGTTGGGAGGGGTGTAAATATTTGGGGTTGCTGCCTCCCTTGAGACACCGAGCGGAAAGCAAGGGATGGTCGGTTAATGTGAATATTGGTGACATCATTCTCCCAACCCTTGAGACACCGAGCGGAAAGCAAGAGGTTGGGAAGGCAGAAAATTTAAGTGATACGCCGCTAGGCCAAACTAAGAGGTTGGAAGTCGGCAAGACGTACATCTAATGCGGTACGCTTATGTACGTCCCCACATTTGAAATGGTTGGTGCATGCAAAGAGAGGATTCGTTCTCGACGGAGATTCGCGCCTCATAGGAAAATGCCCTAATACATTTCGAAGTGGGGGAAAATTTTGTTGTGAATGACTTGTGTGTGTGTGTGAAATTATTTTTGAGTGGAACTTATTGTGTTGAACTTATTAGAGGAAAATATTAAATAAATTAGGGACAAAATATAGTAGGTAAAATGGGTAAAAATGTGACTATTCTCCAATGGGGTACCTATCAACTTCGAATCGAAGTCGACTTTCTATTTCTGTGGCTTGAAAACTCTTATAATGGATAAGTTTAAATTCATGTGTACGTTAAAGGATCTTTTAGCTGACCATCACGACCTGGGAAAACCGTGGGCAGCTGCTGGCCAAAGCAAACACCAACCAGTTACCATGAAAAAATTTTTTTTTGTATTTTTTGTTTTGTTTGTTTCACTTGAGATTTTTGATTTTGTTTAAATTTTTTTCACGCCCGTGCAATGACTTCAGTTTAATTGCGAAATTGTTGATTATTAATAAGTTAATAACCAAGCTGTCACCCATACGCCCTAACCCTAAGCAACGCTCGTCGTGAAGTCCACTCTTCAGCTGACTGGACATGTTAAGATGCTGGAAGACACATTAAGACGGAATGATTTTGGGGCTCTCTGAATTTGGATGCTGGATCAATGGAAGGACGACGCTACCTCTTGGTCATGTACGAAGGCTCTATCGCAATAGAACAACATGGGGTTCACAGCGGCTTGATTTTAATTTTTCTTAAATATTGTTGTACACTTGTTCTTGATTTTAAAAATTTTGTTTTGATTTCTGATTTACAAATTTTTGTTTAAGATAAATTTTAATAGAAATTTTTTTTTGCGTAATTTTTTTTAACAAATGTTTGTGAGTGATACTTATTTTGTTTTTGGTAAACGGTACCTGGATTGACTTTTGAATAGGTGTTAGAAATTTTTTGAATTTAAATTTTTATTAGGTTTTTTAGTTATTTTTTTTAATTTGGGATAAAATGTGTGATTGGGTTAATTTTTTTTTAAAGCGTAAGTACCTACTATATTTTGAAAGAAAATTTTAGTGAAGAAATATTTATACATATTGAGAAGTTTTTTTTTCTTTCATTTTGTGTTTTGTTTTAAATTTACTTTGCTCGAATGTTAGAATGTTTATGCAATACTGTTAGGTAGTTAGATATTTTTCAACAAGGAAATTTGCAAAATAGACGAAAAGAAATAGGTCGATTTTTTTAATGAAATTTTTTAAAATTTGTGAGCTTGTCAGATGAAAACTTGAACCTTCCTACGAGGGCGTAGGAGTTTTTCGAACTGGGGAAGGAATGTGAGGATTCTTAACTGGCCGAGCACCCTTGGTATGGTCCCTAGGAGTCGGAGGCTTCGTCCCTACCCAGAACATCGGGAAAAATCCGAGAGTAGCCAAGGCCTGGACGAAATAATAAACAATATCAAAAGAAAACAGGGCCTTGGGCAATGCTCTCGGAAAATTAAACAGGAACGTGGACGAAGACCGAAGATTTTCCGAAGTGGGGGCCAACCTACAAAACCGCCTGAGGGCAAGGGGCTCGTGGCCAGTCGCCTGCCCAACCATTCCCAGGTCGAGAAGGTCCTCAATGTAGAGAAGGTAAGAGTTTTCAAGTCACCGAATAAGTCTAGTAGGTTTCCTTGTTGGAGAATGTCACGAAAATATTTTTTTAAATTTATTTCATTGTGTTATGTGTATTGTAAGAATTAATATAGACAAGGTTGTTAGGGACGAGAGAGAGTGTTATTAACCCCTTTAATCCTAAATCCCCAAATATCCTTATCCCGATTCCAAATCCTTTCAAAACCCTTACACTCGACTTCGAAGTATTTCAAGACAAAAAATGACATCCTAAAACCTTGTTCATTCACCACCTCCCTTTTCTCAAAAAGTTCCTTCCCATAGAGCATTCCCCAAAATAAGTCAAAAGTGTCCAAAACTGCATGAAAAAGCTAAAACAGTTTCAAAACTAAAATCTCATGTTTGGAAATTAAAAAAAAAGTACTGGACCTTAAAGGCAAACTAGCTAAAGTTCCAAAACCTAAAATTTTACCTAAAGCCCCTGCTACATTTGTTGCCATGCAGCTGGAGCATATAAAGTATAGCCCATGGACTGAAGAGGAAAAAAAGCTTTCCCTCTCAATGTTTTTTAAAAGTCCTTCTCTTTACAGATTTATGAGGGATAAAGAATTTGTTATGCCTGGTCCCTCGGGCCTCGACCATCCGAAGTTGGCTAAACACTAGCAAGTGTCTTCCTGGTTTTAACCAAGATATCTTTGAGTCGCTAAAAATAAAAGCGGGAACAATAATAATTGATGATATAGAACGCCAATGTGTACTACTTTTTGATGAAATGGCGATAAAACAATGTTTGGAATATTCTAAGTACAGCGACATGGTCGATGGGTTTGTTGACCTTGGTCCTCTCGGTCGAAGCTCTCTTGTAGCAAAAAAAGCAACCGTTTTATAATTGTTTTATAAATGGAAACTTCCTATTGCTTATTTTTTAAGTTTTAATGGTTTAAAGCACGAAGAGCTTCACATGTTAATTATGCAATGCCTTGACCACCTCGCCAGTGTCGGTTTTCATCCTCGAGCATTAACTTGTGACAAGGGAAGCAACAATGTTGGGGTGTTTAAACTTGTTGGTGCTTCTTGTGGCAAACCGTATTTTTTTCATGAAGGTAAAAAAATATGTAAAATATGTGTGGTTATACCCTCCATATTTTATTCCCTCACTAATCATCTGTTCTATTTCATTTGTCATTGTTTCTAAATTCTGTCCATGGACTCTCTACACTTACGAATAGCTTCGTATAATTTCATTCTTTGTTGTTTACGATGAATAAAATTACGTTGTTTCAAAAAGATCTTTAAAAATGAAATTATAGATCTTTTATTCGTAAGTGTAAACTTCAAAATTTTAAATTTTGTTTTTCCAAATTTCAACTTTCAAGAGAACATTCAGCTGATATGAAAGATTCTGAATTATGAGGTCCGAATGCTTCTTTGGTGAGATGATCGTTTTACTCGACCTGCTACAATCAGATTTCTTGGATGATATAGTCGTCAGCTCTCCATTATTGGAAGAAAAAGTTGGCGATCTCCAGGATTGACGATTATGGAAGATGAGACATTAGCTCCACAAGCCATAGAACGAAGAATGGACTGAATTCTCAATTCAAGATTTTACTAACATGGATGACATCAGCTGAAATGAAATCGATTCTGAATTGCTAAGTCCGGAAGCTTCTTTTTGATTCATCGGTGAGATGACCGTTTAGATTCGACCTAACCGATGATATCTTGGATGACTAGTTGTCAACTCTCCATTGTTGGAAGAAAAAGTTGGCAATCTCCATGACTATTGGTAATGGAAGATGAAGACAGCAGCTCTACAAGCCGGGGACAAAGAACGGACTAAATTCAAGACTTCAATATCACTAAGAGTGACAGCGGTATTCTTCGATACATCTACGAATTGCTGTTTGCTGGCGTTAGAATAACGAAGAAACTAGCCGTCTGTCTGTTGTATACTCAAAATTGAAGATGAGCGTTAAAGCAAATGAAGGTAATTTCCATATTTTTTTTATAGTGCTGTTTGAACTTAACCCCTTTTTTTTTTTAAATGTATTAATAATTTTTTTTAACTAGTACATGAAATAAAGGGGTTAAGTCCACCCAGGATGTATCGTTCGGGAAGGCTACTGTAGTGGGTCCCACAATCACATTGACTTAGTAGGCCATGAGTTAGTTTTTGCCTTTTTGAGCCCGAAATATTGAGTTTTCGAATCAAACTATAAATACTTTTTTTAACTAGATAAGATTATCTAAAATTTAGGACCAGTCCCGTTTCTGTAGTAGGTTAATTAATTTCAGAGACACAGCGTATCCTACGAATTTTTCCAAATTGATAAAATTTTTGTGTTTTTTGTAGTATATTATCTAAATCATAATGGATTTTGTGAAAAGTGACTTTTTTACCCAACTTAAACTTGCATAAGTTTCGGACATCCAAAAGTGCTCCAAGAAAAAGAAAAAATGAAGTAAAATTTACTGGAAATTAAGCATAAAATCGATTTCTGAACATAGGGTTCTCATTTAAAATAGCGAAGTTTGTGTCTGTCTGGTCTACCCTGTATGTAAAAATTAAAATCTGTCAATTGAAATGGATTCCCAGTCGAAAAATGTGGGGTTTTACTTCTAACATTTTTTTACAGGACCAACCATTTTTCCCATTTCTCCCACTACCAGTCGAATGATACATCCTGGGTGTCTGATATCTTTGTCTACGATGGTTTAGACAACGGTCTAGAAAACCGAGTGATGCGGGTTCGAATCCTGCTCATGGGCCAATTTTTTTGGATATTTAATTTTGTTTTTTTTCTCCCTAATTTAATAGTTTATTAATATCTTTGGGCCCATACGTAAATGCTCATAAAATGTGCTTTTAGCAAATTCGATCATAAGTGATTACTCGGATTCATCAAGAACCCTTCTGAAATCTGAGACCAAATTATGGATTGTGATTAAATCCATCACCATCCGGTTGAGAGGAGTACTTATTCGCTCCCTCGAACTCAACCGCAGCCTCCCTAAGGATACTACACTCAAAGGTCTGAGCGAAATTCCGGCGACCAGCTCCAACCGGACTTCTACTTCATGCCATCCCAAAGGAAATATGTACTCCGGCGAAGTCGTCAGGGTCTACGTAGACTACAACAACCCTCGCAAATAAAATTCGTCAGTGATTTTTTCAACTCGACACATTTTTTGACACAGACCAAAAACTAATTAGGCTTTTATGAAATAGTTTAAAAACCTCATGTAAATAAGTTTTTGTTTTTCTAAGTTAGGTCACAGAATAAGGACAGACGTCTTTATTGGACAGTCTTTATTCTGTGGTTAGGTGATATTAGTGATTACAGACTGTGTTGAGTTCAACAGTGATGAATGACTCAAAGTTGTGGTCATCATGTTTGGTGAAGTTCAAAAACATAAGTTTTTTTTCTCCAATTTTATTGCATTTTATTATTTTTTATTATCATCTATTTTTTTGTTTTTTTAAATTATAATATCAACCCTTTATTTTGGAAAAGAAGTTGAACCTTAATTATTAGGGAAAAATACTTAAAAACATTTTTTTTTCCTACTCGATACTAGTGAGAGGCAAAATCATTTTTTGGTTAAAAAAAAATTTGTCTGCAACCTCCTTAATTCATTTGAATAATACTTAAAATTGCTTGATGCAGGTTAAAAATATAAAATGACCAAAAATCTTGGCTCAAAAATTTCAATTTCAAACACCAAAATAGAAATTTTATTACATGAATGCTCTTAACAGTTTTTCCTTAATGTTATATTGAATATTGTATCCAATATTTTGATTATTTGCCATTTTTGAAAATTGAAATTTTTTTTATATTATGTTACCATTAAAACTTTTTAGTATTACTTTCTAAATTATTAGACAGTAAAGTATTTTAAGGGACTTGTTGTTGATAATTTGTAATTTGTATACTTATAGGTAGGTACTAATTATTGTTACCCAGAATGACTGATATTGACCACGAAAACTTGAGTTTTCCCTCATCTTTCAAGCATCCGTTCACAAAGTTACCGCCAAATTTTGACGTTTCAATAGAAAAAAGAGCTTCTGTTTTTTGTTTTTTTCATTTTTCATTTGGTCCGCATCATTTTGTGGTCCACGCAGATGCCAAAAATGAGCGATTGTATGTATGTATATTTTTTCTTTCTACAATGTTTATTTGATGCAGTTTATAATTAAAACATTTATAAATATACTTGTAAATAATTTTATATTTACCAAAACGTAATCATCGAGTCAGCTATTAAGGTAAATTGTATGCATGTATATAAGTTGCTTAAAAAAAATCTGCCCGCTAGATACCTTTAAATAGCCTCCCTTTTCTCGACCTCATTTTAATCCACTTCAATGCTTTGTAGTAATAAGTCTTGACTTGAAAAATTTTTAAACATTGAATTATTTTTGTACTAATTCAGTTTTATTGGTTTTTTCTTGTTATTATTTTTTTTTATTCAAGTTATATTGTACAGTCTATTATTAATTACCTTTTTTTTTGTGCCATTGTCCATTCTTGATACTAATTCAAAATAATTTATATTGTGTATCCAATAACGGTTTTTATTAAAAATTTGATATTTATTTGTTATTTTTAAAAAGTATAATGTATCACACTCTTTCAAGTATTGTAAAATAAAATATTTTTATGTACGTATTTGAATTTTAAGGCTTATTATCCTTTGTGAAATGACTGCTGGCTCAATCATAACTCGAACTTTCTCAAAAAGTTAGGGCTCTACAGACCTCTCCACAAAACACCAATTTACCAGAGTTACAGTTTCTGGGGAGGGGGAACTCTGCCGCGTTCGTAGCACTGACCGAAGGGGGGAAGGAGTCAATGGAAAAGGAAAAGTTTCCCGTTTTAGTTCAAAAGTTAGAAACCCAAGCGCCAAAGCGCTAGTGTCGTCATTCATAAAGAAAGGAAGTCATAGCACACAAGAGAGACAGACAGTCTATCTCTCTTTTGTGGTAATGGAAGGGATAGGTAGGGTATGGTAGGGGATTTCCGGGGGGAGTCGACACCAGCACCCTATGTTCTAAAATCTGAACGAAAGGAGACCTTTTTTACATGGGAAGACCGCCATCTTTATTATATATATAGATAATCTGTGGCACCGACCTCCTAATGCCCATCGATGTATATAAGTTATATAAGGTAACTTATATACATCGATGCTAATGCCCTACCCTATCATAGAGAAATCATACTATGTAGTATCGAACTAAAAAGTAAGCTTAATTCCAGAGGAAGGTTGTTTGACATCGTCCGAAAAAACAATTGAAAAGGACTCACCTTGTCCGTCGTTCTTCGACTGTCCAACAAGTTGTCCCTTCACTTAAAACTCGTTACGATTCAGATTCGATAAAAAGTCGTTTCGATTCGGTTCTATTCAATAAATTCATTAATAAAATCATAAATTGTCGCGACTATCCCGGTTCGCGGAGAGCTAACTTGATCACGCGCGAAGGCGTCACTAGCCACTTAGTCCACGGCTGCCTTGACTTCCCACAAAATTTGGATATTGATTGATATTGATTTACATATTCAATTTATCATAAAAATGTATTTAAATAATTACCTATTACTGATCCAACTTAACTTTGGAATAAAACCAAAAAAGTATTTTCAAAAAATGAATCGAGCATCGATGGTTAAATACATCGATGTAGATAAGTTACCTATTTACATCGATGGTTAAATAGGAGTCAATTTAAAATATCAATTCGATTTATGGGAGTTTCGATTGGGTCGGCAGTGGAGGACGAGGCCGAAAGGCGGTAGATTCGGAAAGGACGCTCTCGTCTCCCGCGAGTTTGAAATGATCAAACTTTTCATTTTATTTTACTTGATCGAATTTGAATCTGAAAGTCGAAAATTTGTAAACCGAACGGAATTTGAGTTTGAAAGTTTAAAATTGTGAACGCGAATCGAACAATCGAGTTTAGAAAAAGGAACTTCTGAAACTGCGCCGAACGTAAAAAAGGTGAGTCCTCATCCGTTATCGCAAAACAAAATTAATGAAGCTTAATTAGTATACTCGGTTTAAAAGAAAAAAGTAATAGACATGCTTCTTTTGCCATTTTTGACACTACCCAGGGGCGGACTGGCCCGGGGGGGTGGACAGAACCCCCCCCCGTGAATATATATTGGCGGCGCTCGGGACAGGTTTTTTTTTAGCGTTATTTTTGCTCAGTGGATTCCAAACTGGAGGCGCGCTCCCCTGGGGGGCGTAAGCTGTCCCCAGGGGGGTGTGGGAAAGCTCAAGATTTTGCAAATATCCCTGAAAATTCGTGAAAAACCTCAAAATCAACACTTGCAAAACCTAATTTTCGTCAAAAAAAAAAGTAAAAACCTCGAAATCAACATGTGTGAAGCCTAATTTTCGTCAAAAAACCTCAAAATCAACATTTGTAAATCCTAATTTTGGTGAAAAAACCTCGAAATCAACGAGCCAAATTTTCTTTAAAAACCTCAAAATCAACCTTTTAAAAGCCTAATTTTCGTCAAAAAAACCTGAAAATCAACATTTATAAAGCCAAATTTTCGTGAACAACCTCAAAATCAACATTTGTAAAGCCCAATTTTGGTTTAAAAAAACCTCAAATCAACATATATGAAGCCTAATTTTCGTACAAAAACCTCAAAATCGACATTCAAAAAGCCAAATTTTCGTGAAAAACCTCAAAATCAACATTTGTAAAGCCTAATTTTAGTCAAAAGTATTGGTCCTGGAGCTTGCCCAGAGACACGAACTTTCTCAAAGGTCTACAGATTTCGGGGGATCCATAAATTTCGGGGGAAATGAATCCTTTTTTTTCTAACATAACTTGAATTTGGTGATAATTTTATGAAAATGGGACTAATTTCACTCAAACACATTATAATTACCTAACTAGTTAATTAATTAATTAATTTTTGAAGAAAAAAATTTTTTTTTCAATCATAACATGAATTTGGTGATAATTTTCTAAAAATGGGACTAATTTCACTCATACACATTATAATTACCTAATTAGTTAATTAATTAATTAATTTAAAATTTTTTTTCAATCATAACTTGAATTTGGTGATAATTTTATGAAAATGGGACTAATTTCACTCAAACACATTATAATTACCTAATTAGTTAATTAATTAATTAATTAATTTTTGGAAAAAAAATTTTTTTTTCAATCATAACTTGAATTTGGTGATAATTTAATGAAAATGGGACTAATTTCACTCAAACTCAATATAATTACCTAACTAGTTAATTAATTAATTAATTAATTTTTGAAAAAAAAATTATTTTTTTCAATCATAACTTGAATTTGGTGATAATTTTACGAAAATGGGACTAATTTCACTCAAACTCAATATAATTACCTAATTAATTAATTAATTAATTTAAAAAAAATTTTTTTTTCAATCATAACTTGAATTTGGTGATAATTTTATGAAAATGGGACTAATTTTACTCAAACTCAATAAAATTACCTAATTAGTTAATTAATTAATTAATTAATTTTTGAAAAAAAAATTTTTTTTTCAATCATAACTTGAATTTGGTGATAATTTTATGAAAATGGGACTAATTTCACTCAAACTCAATATAATTACCTAATTAATTAATTAATTTTTGAAAAAAAAATTTTTTTCCAATCATAACTTGAATTGGGCTATAATTTTATGAAAATGGGAAAATTAAGTTAATTAGTCATAATTACCTAATTACATAATTAATTACCTAATTAGTTAATGAAATTTAATCGGGATCACGTGAAGATTATTTGGTTAAAATTTGGTGAAGATCGGACCGGTAGTAAGCCCGTAGCACATTTTTGCAAACTTTAGACAGACATATCTCCGCCATTTTGTCGAATTTCAAAAATCGCTCTCGTCACTTTCAAGATAACCACGAAAGGAAGATTGTGTGAAAATTTCGTGAAAATCGGATGAAAATTGTGGCCGTGAAGTGTTCCGATAAAAAAAGGCGACGGACGGCCGGAACCACAGACAAAGTCATGTCCGGCAAAGATCAAAAGTCACTCACCCTAGGGGGTCTGGAAGACCCTCCCCCAAAAACCCGAATCCGACGGTAATACAATAACTTCTCTTTGAGAAAGTTAACTATGAATTTATGTTCTTGATGGGCGACTTCAATATTGATATATTGAATGAAGCTGAATCAGCAGACCTCATGAATCTAATCAGTATATTTGGTCTTCAACCAGCCATAAGAAAAAATACTAGGTACAATAGCTCAAGATGCATTGACAACATTTTTACAAACCTTGAAAGTTCATGCTACCATGCGGATACTGTAACCCGCTTCTCCTCTGACCACCTAGGGGTCACACTTTTATGGGAGAACCATATGAGGGCTAAGACAAACTGCCTGTATCTTCGTCCAATTAAAAGCGAATCGCTTGTAGAAAAGTTTATTCAGGCCTTGAATGAAGTCGACTGGCAGGGGGTCCTCAACAGGACAGATATGGATAGCAGTTTTAGTTATTTTTGGGATATATTTCTTCCTTGCTTTGAAAATAATTTTCCCCTAAAAAAGTACTTCGATAAAAAAAATACTAATAAATCGAACACTCCAGTAGATGACAACGTTAAGCAGGCTAAAGAAAAACTCCCCATGCTGCTAGACTTAAGAAAATCGAAGGCTAGCACTGCTCTCAATAAAAAAATTAAAGAAGCAAGGAGGGTTTTTAAGGGGACCTTAACATTTTCCTGAAAAAAAAATTGATTTTTTTTTTATTGATCTTCAATCATTTCTGAATCCAACGGTATAGATTTTGTGAGGTTTTGATGACTGGAAGTGGTAAAAAAAAATTTTCGAAAAAAAATCAACATCTGATTTTTACACCCGTTCTAGGCAAAACTTACCGTTGCTCCTTTTTATTATAAAAACAACCCTACCAGCTACCTACCTACTTTTTTATTAGTTTTTCCAAGGTCCCTTTTATTTCTTTTCTCCATTGAATTAGTTATAATGATCCTAATCCTTTAATCCTAATCCTCTGATAAGAAATCCCTCGAATAGGTGTCACAGGAAAAAAATTTCACATGCAAAACACAAAGGAATAAATAATGAAAATAAAGTCAATCTAAATTAATACTATTATATTTAAACAATCTACACAAAAATGATTAACAATAAAATTTAAAACTCCCTCGCTCCATAAGACAATCCCTCGGCCGATTCAAATTCTTCATCGAGGGCTCAAAACCTAGCTGTTCGAGAACCCGGCAGCAAGCAATGATTCCGGCCATTACACTTGCAGTATTTTGACATTATCTCCACATCTAAAACTTTGCCATTATCCACACTTATAGCACTAACAATGCCAAGTGCCATCGAAGCTGCATGCCAGGTCTCTTAGTCCTCATTTAGCTTTACGGCTTCCACAGCAGCTTGGTACATGGATTGATGGCCCACTTGCGTAGATGCCTTCATGACTACTCTTTGCAAGTCGTTGAATCTTGAAGGAGGAAGTGGCAAGTTCAGCAGGCCGCAAAAAAATTTGGCTGATTGAAAGCCACAAATCAGAGCCTTTAGGGCATCATAAGTTTTGTTTGCTTCTAAAAAGAAAAAGAAGGAAAATTTTACGCATTTGCAACTCGTATTATTATGATTCTTACCATCAATTTCGTGAGTGATTTTTGCTGGATTCCTCATTTCATCCAGAACATCCCTGATCTTTTTGCAGTTTCCAATGTAATGGACCCATCACAAGCCTTTCATTTGGTAGATCTTTGCAAAATTGAACTCAGCAGGTCTAAATTTACGAAATCTAAGTCATTACAGGACGAATCTTACTGGTAGTAGAGTGAAAGATTCGCAGACAGTTTCTGTAAACTTGTGGATGAAGGAATCGAACGAGCTACCCATGTTAGCCGATGAACGGCTAACCGTGGTGGTAGTTTGCCCAAGAGGCTGTAAATAATACATAAATAAATATACATAGGCGAGAGAATGCAGAATGAAAATTATAAATTACTTAATTGTTGGTCCTCAGAAGTGCTGCGATTCGCTCTCGAGAGTTCGCCTCTTTGACAAGTTTGACTTGATTTTTTTGAAATTCTATTACTTTGACGAGGCATTTCAAAAAATAATTATTCTAAGCAGCACTTAGAATAAACAATTTTTATGTATCAAAATTTGAAATCGCTGAACTTATCACACAGATAGGCACTTCTGTCTTCAAGGGATTGGAAAATAGC